>OMNW01015875.1:0-26522 GCA_900303245.1 Selene dorsalis
TACATACACTGCTGCTGTTACAATCATTCTGTTAATTAGAGTTTATTAAATGAGGTGACAAATGTCATGTACCCCACTCTAATCTCATACTGAATTTTCTGGTTGGATGTTATTAATATTCTATATAATTGATAACATGGAATTTGGAACATCTATACCTTTTTTTTTTTTAAACCATTTGACTTTGACCTTTATTTGATTGACTTGAATGAATTGAAGATTATAGTTCAGCAGTAAGGATTTTTTCTTTTCTTTTCCTTTTTTGCTTTTTGCATCCAGTTAAGAAACAATCCAGCACATAACTCCCCCATAAAATTGTAACTTGTCATTTCTCCACCTCAGTTTTTGTGCAAAATAGAGAGTCAGGAGGTGTAATTAATGAGCTCCAGCTTTTCTAACAGTTCCCCCAGTTCCCAGTCTTTATGCTGAGTCAAGCTAACCATCCCCAGGCTTTTTATATTTAAGACAGGTAAATGGTAATAATCTCCTCGTCTACCTCTCAAGATCTGAGGATTATGTGAGAAGATCATTGCCCGAAATGTCAAACTGTTCTCCTAATGTCACTGTTCATGATACTCTCTTAATCATGACCCCTTTTATTCAAGACTAGAATAAAAGTGATTCTGAGTAGTAAAGACAGTAATAAATGGGGCGGTGATGTACTTTTTGGGGGGATAGATCAGCAGCACTCTTACATGTTAACATTTCCATGGGCTTCAACCTAAACATCACTTGAGGTGCTTGTGTATCTACGTTATTTCTCGGCTTTTAAAAGGGAGCCATCATAGAGAGCAAGTGTTTACTTTTCTTCCTCTTGGGTGAGAGCTCAGTGACAGATTTTTGCCATCTGATAAAATGAAGTATCAATATATCAAGATATCAATTATATAGAATATTAATAACATCCAACCAGAAAATTCAGTATGAGATTAGAGTGGGGTACATGACATTTGTCACCTCATTTAATAAACTCTAATTAACAGAATGATTGTAACAGCAGCAGTGTATGTAGTTTGTAAATCACTGAGTTGAAAATCAGAAGATGAAAAGAGCTCCAAAATACCACACATGCATTTTTGTGCCTCTTCTCATATAGGGAGTTTAAACCCTGCCATTTCCCCCATAGTCAGTCATATATATTTCTATTGCTGCATTATTAATACACATACTACGTGTTATGAGATTATTATGCAGCTGAGTGAAGAGCTGTAAAAATCCTAGCTTCACCGATTGAGCAAATCAAGGGAAGTAATCTGTGTCCGAGCAGTGTAAGTATAGAGTCAGAAGGGCAACTGTGTTCACTCAGAGCTGTGTAGATTTAATCCTGACCCAGTGTAAACACATAGATACCAGAGGGGTAACATGTTTCCATGAGCTCAGGGTTAAGGGTGTTATCTGGTCCAGATCAGTTTTCTAGACTGCTGAGTTCAAACAGAGAGTGGCACTTCAATTAATGACTTAACAGCTTCCCTTTCTCTTCAACACAAACACTGCATATCATCCTGTGGCTAATAGGTACACTCTTTATCTACTGTAGGACTGTTGGGACAGTGATGGTAAAACGGAGTGCATGTCTGTCTGCATCATGTTGCTACATGTAACCAAGGACAATAAGGAATCAGTCCTCACAGCTGTTTTGTGAGATCACTGAAACCAGCACGTGAACGTCTCATTTTCTATGTAAGAATGCACACAAAAGAGCATCATGGCCGACCTCAGCATCGGGCATATACATCCTTGTCCTTGGTTTTCTTTGTCCTTCATGTTACAGACATTGCAAACAGCAGACTGGGTTTCAAGTTTGACTTTGCTCAAAATGTATTGAAGGAAAACACTGGCTCCTTTTGAGACTGGCTTATTGATCAGGTATGATATTGATTGCTGGGAAATCGACACAGAAATAAACCATGTGCGCCTGACAGATTGTTAGTTACAGAGCTCCAAGGTTAATATAACACTTCAGTATCCACTATGCTGAGTCAAGACTGACTTTTAAGTCATGGAAGCTTGTATGGATTCATCATACAGTCTGACCTTTGTGCACTGTTAACTTAACAGTGACATAACTAGGGTTATTTTTGGCACAATCAGAAACATACACCCTTCATCAGTGCTCAATGATTAACAGATCAGATGAAATAAGTTATTTTGCATTCAGAAATTATACAAGACTTGATAATTTTGCTTTAGAGCCTCAGTAAACCGCTGTTTTTTTATTACTACCAGCAGATGCTAGAGGCCTGTTTGCAAGTACCACAACACATGCTCTACCAGGGCTACAACGAAAATGGGTGTCTAATAACAAGAAATGTTAAGTATGTAGATTCTTTCTTCTTCTTCTTTTTGAAATTATTAAATCTACTCTCTGAAGTCTTCCAAGAGGAAAGGTCACCCAGGAAAGGTCAGTATATTATTAACATTTTACATCTTCAACTGTAGTGCACTTACTCAACATCCTGTAAAAAAACAAACTAGTAACCTTAGCTGACCCTCAGTGCCGACAAAGGTCATTCTCAGTATGTATTTTGACATTTTACACGGATCATGCTTACTTCCTGTTTGCTCTCCTCCTCTTTTTTCGTTTTGCTTACGTACATGTTGAGCAAGTAAAACCACGAGATATCTTGGAGCGTATGGAGCTCAGGCTCCATACGCTTCCTCGTTTCCCCCGTTGGTGCATTTTCCCCAGTATCTGTCCCTCAAGCACATGTGGCAGATGCTGCATGACTGGGCTCGCTCAGAGAGGCTGCAGCGCTGTCAGCTCAGATCCGTCTTCGTTTAGGAGGGCGCTTGTTCATTAAGTCCAACATGGCTCAACAGGAGGCAGGCTTCCACAACACGCTCATGCACACCATCATAAATCCACATTAGAGAAGACAAGGCATCTTATGTGGGGGGAAGTTGTTGTTGTTGTGGTTGTAGTTCAGGCAGTGATAACAGATTGTCCACAGCATCAGTAACCAACACACAGATGAAGATCTGCAAAGGAACATCTGTGGCATACGAGATAGATTAAAGGAATGTATGTTGCTTTGTTAAAAATCTTTATCTTTTTATTATGTCTACAAAGCGTACTCCATATGACTGCCATTTACATAGCCTGTTTTTTTTGTTTTGTTTTTTTTCTGAGGGAAAGGTCAGCGGCTGGGGCATCTTGCCAGGTGTTTGTGGAGCAGCAGAGCAGTGCGGTGTGGTGAATGTAATTACGGCACTCTGGCAATCTGATAACTTGCCAGTCTGTCTCTCAACACGAGGAAAGTGCACCAGCATATTAAATGTGGCTCAGTTGTAAGTAGGGAACAGCGCCTGCATGTGTGTGTGTGTGTGTGTGTGTGTGTGTGTGCACGTGCGCGTGCGCACACAGTAAAATGGGGAGCAGGTTTTGTTTAAAAGCCAGTTTGCTTTTTCAGCTGTGATGAAAACTCTTAAATTGGTGCATTTCATCAGAACAAGTCTCAAATATTGGAAGGATTGGACCACTAAATTCCAATATTAAAGAAGAGTTTCCAGCTTTTTCTGAGTTACATTACACTTACAAAACAATATCTGCTACATATTTGAGGATGAACAAGCAAGGGACAAGGTTTTTATTTCCCTCATTTGCCCTGAAGGCAGCATTTCTCAACTTGTCTGGAAGGATGTGCAGTGTTAAAGGTTAAAGTCAGGAGAGAAAACTGTGCAGCTGAAGCCATGGCTATGTGATGTATCATAACACGAGTGACTGCAGCTTTGCCAGATGGACACTGTTATGTATCTGACTGGGGCTGAGATGAGACTTCAGTAGTCTGATCTAGCCAAATACAGTGAGTAGCTGCAAAATGATGGCGATGGACATCTTTCTGTCCTTTGGTGGACATAGTGATTATATTTTATACTATTTAAACAAATCTAAAATAACAGCTACATGATCCGTCTAACTCATGCAGAAACTTCATATCATGTTTAGCACTGATAGTACATTTTTATTGAAGGGGTGTACAGTGGAATTTGAACTGGCTCTCTTACATTGGAGTCATTATGAAGAGGAATCGTTTTGTGGTTTTTATGAAAAAGAGCAGTTATTTAAGTGATCAGTAACTCTTCTGATGTAGAAATGTACATATCATATATATATATATATTTATTTATATATACATATGTACCTTTAAAACTAAAGTTAACGTAGGCTATATTCTGTATTACCAATCATAGGCCTTCATTATCAGTCAGTTGTACACTCTCAGTATGTTACATCTTAACAAGATCAGAATCATCTCTACACTTCTAGACATAAAAGTTTTCTTTCTCTAGCTGTTCAGACAGAAAGTAACAAAAGGATACTGGAATAAAAAACAATGTTTCTGTCAGTAACAGTCGGGCCCCAGTAGGTCAGATGAAACAACAAAGTGGAGAAGACAAAACATTGTTGGTATCTGAATCCCAGAGCTCTCAATATCTGAAACAACGGCCTCTGTTTACAAGAACAAATATCAGCCCCGCTCCTGTCTGGAGATGAGCTTTAGGCAACAGCTCTAACAGACAAGTTAGAGAGTCCAGGGAGCTGCCAGAGACACAGTGCAGCCTCTCTGGACCTCAGCTGACACCGTAAGTCAATGACCGGCTATTTAGACGTCAAAGCTGTTTGGAGACTAGTGTTAACAAGCACAAAGCGGTCACTGAGTGAGCCAGGAAAGGTGGTGTCGTGCTTTGAGAACAGAGAACACTCCCCATGCTCATCTGTTTTATTCTTCTTCCACTTCAACCATTCACTCTCTCACTTGTTTTTTTTTCTTCCCCTCCCCACTGTAATTACACTTGCTCTGCCAAGCGTAGCTCGAGGCGTGGCTGGGCAAAATCACTTGTTAATATGAATCTGCAGAGTGTGTGAGTGTGTGAGGAGGACTATTCACAGTCTCTGTGGAAACATTAGGTTGTAAGCAGCCTGCACCTGTATGTGCCTCCTGGGGCAAGGAGGTAAGGAAGCATCACTTTGGGGAATCATGTGTGTGTGTGTGTGTGTGTGTATGTGTGTGTGTGTGAGGTGAGGTGAGACCATCCATTTTCAGAATGAACTGGCAACAACTGCAAATCCATAGTGAGGTAACAGGCACTTGTAACTAACCGTCTTCTGACTTGGGATTATTTCACCATCCAAAACTTTCCCGTGAAATCACAATTGGCCAAGTGTCAGAGGGCAGGAAATAAGGGTGTGACTCATCAGAAGAAGTCTGATGCACACACCCTGAAACCTATTAAGCGTGCAACATACAGACAACTTCTCTTTTTATCTTATCGATGTGATTGACCATAGGCCTACTTCTTTTCCCAGACAAAGAGATCCTCAGGCAGGAAGTCTGAAACCAAAGTTGTGATGACATGTCTCCAGCCCACAGGGGGAAGGTGCAGCACAGGGCGGCTGCTGTGTTTGTCAGGAGACCCCAGCCAGAGCACTAGACAAGACAGATAGTGTTACACATCACTTCCCTTTCCGATGCCAAATGAGCCTAATCACACACATGCAGAGAAAAATCAGGTTCGCGGTAGCTGCTGATGACAAAAATTTATTTCATACTGAAATACAAAGGCTTGTCAGGTATGAAGACAAGTCAAGATACGAGATACAGGCCTGGCAAAACTGTGTGTGTGGGACTGTGCATGAGCCACACATACTGCAAATTACATGTAGCTTCAGGCTATGTGAGGCCAGTTGTTAGGGATGTTGTGTGTTTGTGTGTGTGTGTGAGTGTGAGTGTGAGAGATGGAGGGAGAGGGAAATTATTATCTCTAGACGTTCTTCAACGGGCCACAGAAGGTGAGTCACTCCTGTGCGCAGACTTCATTAATTTAGACAGATAGGCAGCAACATGCATGGTATAGTCTTCAAAGGAGCACCACTCATTAATTATTAATCCATACCATACTGGATAGTATGAGAAATAGCAATTGACAGTTGGGTACAAAGACTAATAGAACACCCTAAAAACAGAGTTGCATGAAAAGCAAAGCCACTTGAGCTCATTTCCATAATACCTCTATATGCCCCATGAGAGTCTTATAGGTTCAGCGTGCATTCATTTGCATGTGCCATGAAACCGTATACCATTTATTTATTTATTTGCAGCTGGGCTGGACTGAAATGCTTACAGGACTTGATAGTGTTTATTGGTGGATAACAAACCTGCCAACTGGCTGCATCTCACACACATTATTTTGGGGGAATTTCCTGTGGAGCCATGGATTTTTATCAGATTCTCAGCAGGAAGCAAATTGGACGAGAGATAACAGTTGGCAACTCTCATCACCTACAGACCTACAGATAGACACTCATTTAAATTCAGAAACTGTCCTCTATTCAACTGCTCAATCTGATGTTTTTTTCCCACTGCAACAACTCACTAAAATAGCACCCACACTATTGCAGAGATAGTATAAATGTCTGCAACATGGCAAAAGTGCAGACGTTTCACACGTTGTTCAACTTGTTGACAACTGGAGTAAGATTTACTGTGTGAGGCACAGCCTCAGGAATGAGTGTGTCTGTGTGTGCGTGTGTGTATGTGTGTGGCCCTGAACTCCTCCATCAAAGCCTTTGAATCACATTCCTCTGTTTTAAGATTAAAGGCCCTCAGTCAAGATGGATACCATCAATCCAGAGGCATTTTTATTTAGATGAATATCTTCACAGAAAAGAGAGCAATCACATCCACCTATTAAATCCAAATGCTATGCAATGTGCACTATAATTCAAAAAAGGCATACTGTATATCACAAATTCACATATTCTTAAAAGAACAAACTTATAAACAAGCAGTATAGTATTTCTCTGCAGCAGAGGTGTAATGAGAAGGTTGCAATGACCAGCAATTTGTTTTTGTCTGGTGTTAAAAGTCAATGTGCTCCGTACGTTTATCCTTTAGGTAGAGTAAAAATAGAACATATCACTCTTTGCAATGCTCCAAAAAAAGAAAAAGACCCTTTTCCCAAGATTCATTGTCCATGCAATGAAACACCTAGCAGCTGACATCACAGCTGCCAGAGACTTGTACTGAACATGCGGCAGCGGCTGAATGAAGGTTGTGAGATAAGGAGTCACGACAGATGTAAAATCTGAATAGCATCATGGGGTAAAAGGGGAAGGGGAGGAAGACTTTCATGCAAATCTTAGGAGTT
Source organism: Selene dorsalis (assembly GCA_900303245.1). Lineage (NCBI taxonomy): Eukaryota > Metazoa > Chordata > Actinopteri > Carangiformes > Carangidae > Selene > Selene dorsalis. Next base: position 7,150 of record OMNW01015875.1, read on the forward strand.
TAAGTCAATTAATATCTCACTGCGGGCTCCCAGACAGTGTCCCGTCCTGGATCACACATCTGAATTAATGCTCAGATTGGCCAGTCGTGGGTCAGAGTTTATCTCATATCTGTAATGGTACCCCTCCATGTGGTCCCTACAAGCGTCCCGGATGTTGTGCATCCAGCGCTTGATGCCCTTTCGGTTCAGGTAGAGCACCAGCAGGAATATGACGCCGATCAGTGCCAGCACGAGCCCCAAGAAAACATAAGAAGTCTCCAGAACACCCTCCATGTTGCCCGAGCATTTCAGCTGTGACGGCTCCACCTGCAGGAGCGGCTGACGTTTCAGGGCCACGGGATCAGCACAGGTCAGGTTCTGCATGTCAATGATCTGTGTGGAGTTTTTCAGCCACAACAGCATCTCCTCCATGAAACAATCGCAACGCCAGGGGTTCCCCGCAAGCAAGATGTGGAGACCCGGCTTAAGGCTGAACTCTGCCAGGGTGGAGGGCGGCAGATACCTCAGGCTGTTGTCCCTCAGGTCAAGCTTATGCAGAGGGGGCACCTTCAGCGTCCCATTCTGGATGGAGATGATAGAGCTGTTCTGCAGATTGAGGGTGTTCAGGTTGGAGAGGCTTGTGAATGTGTCGTCTGAGAGATACACCAGGTCGTTGTTGGACAGGTCCAAGTCTTTCAGCATGTGGAGGTTTCCACCTTGTAGGACACTTAGGTCCGCGGTGGTATGGTTATGGAAAGACCTACTGAGTTTCAAGACCTGCAGTTTATTATCGTCAGGGAAAGCTCTTTCACTGAAAATCTGGAATTTGTTGTTGCTCAAGTCCAGTAGCGTAAGGTTTGGCAACTTGTCAAATACCATCTCATCCACAAACTCTATCTCATTCCCACTGAGATAGAGATCTGTTAATAGTTTCAGGCCGGTCGGGAAAGAGTCCACGCTGAGACGGGAAATGTTATTCCCCGTGACGAACAGAATTTTGGTATTGTTGGGTAAAGAATGCGGAATCGCGTCCAAGTCCTTGTTTTGGCATTTCACAGTCTGTGAGGAGCACAAACATCTGTCCGGGCAGCCGTGACAGGACAGTGCGACCGCGAGGAGGAAAAGTAAATGCATCATCCCGGACTTGGATGTTCGCCCTCGGATTTCTCCGCGGTTACATCCACACAACGTGCTCAACAGGCGCATTTTGATGTATGTGAAACGTGTGTGCGCAAAGCGTGCGTAAAGGTCACTTCACAGTAATCCAGCTCAATCACCTGCTTTGTTCTTTCACCGGTAACGGAGAAAAGTTTTTCAATCGTCTCCCTCCGTTATCCCTCCGAAAAACAGCTCCCACTTCCAGCGCAAGACTCCGTCTACTTACCCCCACACCATTCTTCACTAAGGATGAGTCTACAGTTCCATGATTAGAAAGGGGATGTGGACGAAGCGTGCAAACTTCTAGGATATTCTCCTGGTTTGTTTTCCAAAAATGTTCAAGATTTTCAAGGATATATCAGGCAGCGAGATATTTGTCCTGTCCGGGATTCACAACTGAAGTCCGGACCCGAACTTTTCAGAGCTCTTTGTGCCGATACAGACGATGGTCCCCGTTTCCCCAAAATGTGCCGTGTGATACCTACGCACTTCCACCTTGCCGCCCTCCAGATCTTCGGGAGTCTAGAGGGAAAGACCAAACAGCAGCACAGCGCAGACCAATGGAAGGAGGGAGCGTACCATTATTCAGCAAAAGCGGGGGTGAGCAGTAAAACTCACATAAGTTTCACATAAACTCATTTTAATTTTCAAAAACACAGACACATGTTTTTTTGTTTTTGAACATTACTCCCAATATGACTGTAAAACATCTAAAGGTGAGAACTGCAACTAGCTTTCTCGTGACTTGGGTCCAGGGACCTTTACGCGTCTCAGGGGGGAGCTCCAGTGACGTCCCAAGCAGTTCAGTCAATCCGTGTGCGACGAAGCTGCAGTCCATAGCCTACTACATAGAGACGTGTATCTGATCCATAGATGTGATCAGACAAGCACATGATGAATGATCATTCACTATCAGGCACGTCTTGGAGGAGAAGATCTGTTTGGTATTGGAATGACTCCAAATGGAAATTGGGATTCCTGTGGATAAAGCAGTTTAATCTATGGCAATGCATGTTATAGGATTTGTTATTCACTCTAATTCAACACACACCCCATTTTATAGTCTCGATGGGAAACACACAAGGACAGGAACAACACTGGTAACACAACAACGACACATCAATCATTTGATCCTTTCAGTGATAGTATGACTTACTGAACCCATTATTTACACCTGTGTGTGGAGACAAACAAACAGTAGAGAAAGTGCACAGATGTGTCATCAAAACCACATGAAAAACTCAAAAATAATGAAAATATGACGTGATCATTGATTTGAAAGTGACTGATCTCTCAGATTTACATTTTTTGGTCCACAGTCATTTGAAATATTCATTTTATTTTTTATTAAATTCACGTTTTTGCAGGAATATTGCTTCATTAATGTAAAATATATGACTAATCTGCATGAATATACTTTTTTATGTGATCTTGAAAATGTGTGGTTGAACATTAATGTGGTGTCTTGCAAACTCAGGTCTGTTGACCTGGTTGGAAGTCAATGAAGAATGCTACTCAACAGGGATCATGTAATGTAAAAATATGATTTTTTTTTAACAGTCTCCAATGTTATCTCTGCTACCTCTGTGCAAAGTTTTCTCAGGTCTTATTCATGGGATGGGACAAAACTTGGTCTATATGGTCTTGATTTATCTTTCTCCTTTTGGGGAATGACTTAAGTGGTGGCCTTGTGGCGACAATACTGTTTGATGGATTTGGCAGGATTATACTGCTGAGAAGAAAACCTGTGGTTGTATTCAAGCTTGAATGGTGAAGAAGGGCACCCTCATCAATATGTCATATTTGGAAGCCCCTGTGTGGATCCCGGTGTAACCTTAGCTTTACCCTCCTTTGACCCTCTCCTATTCTTAGCCAGGGTCAATGTGACAATCATCTGAATAATTCCATGACACCTGGATCGAGGCTGAAAGTGATACTAGATCCAGAGTCTATTTGTTGAGGATGAAATCCTGTAACTCACTCGATGCTCTTGTGGATTATCTACAAACCCTTTAAACACATTTTATGTGCCCATACTGGTCGTGGGATGCTCAAAAGATTTAAGGTGTAAATGGAGTCTCACTTTATCTGTTATTCTCAATTGAAATATTTTAAAACTACTCTCCTGTTCAGCCTTTATTTTCACCTGGGTGGAAGTATAGGTGTATGTATATGTTTTAGATAACAAATGTCAGTTCATTTCAGGGGATATAGCATTAAAACATTTTAAAACTGCTGCACTCTTCTGAAAATTTAATATGTTACTAGTGTCAAGCACCACATGGAGTGTGGAATAGAATACTAAATGATACGAGAACTTTTTTAGTTTGACACGATTTGAGATGAATTACTGAGAAAAACTGAGCAGTTTTATAGTTTATATTTTTTCTTTTGTTTTTCAATTACTATTTTTGTTATTACTATTTTGTTATGGTAACATATCCTAAAATTAAAAAAAGAACGAAAGAAAAAACAGTGACATCATCCAGCAACACACTCTGCCCACAACTAACGCCCTCGAAAATAAACCAATGGAATACGGGAATGCTCACGCCTTGACCAATCAGAAGTCTCAATACTTCGAAGTCGTTTACCTAACCTGCAGGATTCCAGGCTTCCAGTCCTGTCACAATTTGCACCAGTAAAGAAAACGTCCTCCGTTTGCAGTAATGACACAGTGGATATACGTCGTTGATGCAACCTTTTCCATGTCCTGTTTTTTCTTTATCTAGCGAAAGGTAAGAAATGATACGACGTTTATTTCCCTCAGCGGGGGAATTAGCGCTTAACGGTAGCTCGCGATGATGTGTCAGTTAAGCTAGCTGCCAAAGTAGAATTAGCTAACGTTAGCTACCTACACTTGGCAAATGATCCCATTTATATCTTGTATGTACACACACTTCTGCCCACCATAGATGTCGAGTTTGTTGCCAACTTTGCAAAATACATAGCAAACAAACATGTGGCTTGACGTTAACCACCCGGCGTTATTTGAAAGGTTTTATCCTACTAAATGTTTTGTATAGTGTTATAGTTCTTTTACAAAGAAGACTTGAAAATGGTCAGTGCCCCCCGCCGAAAACTAATATCATGGTATTAGGCTAACGTAGCCTCTTACGTAACCCTGGTATTTAGCCAACATTAAAAGCCCCTCTTATCACCGCACAGGCAATTAATACACACTACCCATATGCAAAGTTAACTTGCATTCTTGTTTGCACAGTGTTGTCAGATATTTCTCTGGCAAACCCGCCAACTCAGCTGAACTGAGCTACTTGATACTGTAATTAGGTCAAATTTGGTCAGACCTTTGCCCCTTTCAGGATCAGACTCGCACACAAAGCTGTTCTTGCATTTTGGATTGCATGTTAAAAAACAAAACAAAACAAAGTGAATATATCGGCTTTTGATCAGTGTCATGTTTTCTTCCTCAGGTGCACCCTACAATTATGGAGTTTTGAAAAAGAGAGTGAGAATTTTGGGGGGAAAGGGGGCCTTTCCCCTCAAATTTGATGGTTGGTTGGACTGCAGGCCAAGAAGGTCAAGAGGGTTGATGAAATTGTTGCCTTTTGTAAATCAGTAGAGGAGAAAGTATTTTTGCAAACACTGAAATGTACAATTTTCTACCAAAAAGACAATAATTTTTGTATTTATTGAATATTTAATGTCACTGTATGCTGCAAGCACCTTAGTTTGTGTCCAGGTCTTGGTCGAGATGGTGGACTGAAAGAAGTCGCACAAAGGCTCTGGAGTTGCTAGGGTGCGGTGGAAACTCAACACAAGCACAATTCTAGGACTCCAAACCATCTCGACTTTTTGTTGATACTTTGCTCTTTATGTATTTTTTGCCTCTTGGAGAGCAGCTGTGTTACAGTTTGCAATTTTAGTTGAAGTGTTTTTGGTTGCTACCTTACATCATATTGTTTTTGAGTTTGTAATTATTGGTGGTGGGCTGTCAGAAGGACTTCGCAATACATAAGGGAAGAGGGTTCACTGTGAAGATTTGGTGGAGAGCAGGATGAGTCTGGCACTGCCGGACTGCACCCCCAAATGCCGCTCTCAGCAGCATGCAGACGAGGTGGTAGCAGCACTGACGGGTGGCTCTGAGGGGCAGCTCCGGGCGTTCTTGACATCACACTGCCACAATGCAACCACCTTGCGGGATGCCTTTGGCCGCACAGCCCTCCACCTGGCTGCCTCATTGGGAAAGAAGGCCCTGCTGGAGTGGCTGCTGGAGAGTAAGAACGCTGACCTGATGGTGAAGGATAAGGAGTCCAGCTGGACCGCTCTGCATCGCAGTGCCTTCTACGGGCACATCCACTGTCTCATATCACTGGTCAAAGTATGTATCCAAGTTTATTGTCAAAAATTTGCTGTGCATTGTGTCAGGAGTCTGTCAAGGTGTTTATTTGCATGATAAACAAGGGGGACCCATTTTACTAATGTAGTGAAATTAATCCAACATTAGGGAAGTAATCTTTGGTGCTGCTGTAAGAGGAAACATTAGACATGTGTGCACATAATTAGGTTTGTTGAGTCAGATTTTTACATAAAAAAGAATTTGATATACTTTAATTATTTTTTCCCAGCATGGCGGACTTCTCTCCACCCAGGACAAGGAAGGACTCTCTGTCCTGGACTTGACAATGAAGGACCGACCAGCACATGTTATGTTCAAAAACACTGGTAATAAATGTTTAAGTCCTCTTCCTTTAAATGGACACTTTTGTGGATAAACGTTACACTTTATGACCATTATCACCACCATTATCTCTTATTTTGTTTCCGTGAACAGTCACAAGGCTCATCAGAATCATGGTGTTTTATTCAGTTTAATTAAGCATTTGACACTTGCACATGCATGGGATTTAATTGCCCCAGTGCTATCACCTGTTTTTCTTGGCTTGCTTGGACCTAGGTTAATGGAAGAATTTACTATTGGTTCAAGTTAGCCTTTAGGTGGAAGCAGTGTCGTAGCTGTGTGTTAAAATTGTTTTTTTTTCCTCTCCCTCTACAGACCCAACTGAAGTATACATGTGGGGAAACAATACTAATTTCAGTCTCGGCCATGGTAATCAGGAGAGCCGACAACACCCTGAGCTTGTGGATGTGTTTGCCAGGACTGGAGTTTACATCAAGCAGGTAGGCTAACAACACTGTTGTCCCAACTCTACAGGGAGGTGCCAATGTGTTTTCCTACAGCTAAAGGCTTCCCCGCCTGGAAACCCCTTTTGCATGCATCACACCAGCAACAGTCTAGTGGTTCAACTCTGGGCCAACATGTTGCATCAAAACAAGAAAAAGAAAAGCAAATGCACATGGGTACTCCAGACGAGGCACACCACCTGGGTAAACCAGCAAAACAGTCCCTCCCCAGAGTGCTGTATTACACAACCTTCTCCTCAGGGTAACATTTGTAAAAATGTTTTTTTAAAGGACAATTCTGGGCAATTTCAACCTAGGGCTATAGTATCCTAACATTGTAGGTCAATAAGAATTAATCTGAAGATTTTTTTTTGTTATAATTGCTGCTGTTTTGCAGTAGTTATGTCTGTCCGCGCATCACCACTGCAGCGATGAATAGGAACAGATAGCATTTCCGCTGTTGAAGCTGTTTACATCCCTCAAAACCGCATTTTTTTTCCACAGACAGAGTCAGATGACTACTCAAACATACACCAAACTGTACTATAGATAAATGAAGGTAGTGGTTGTGGAACCAGGGCACATCATCTGTGATGTTAATGATTAACATTTTTTCTTGGTTAACTGTGATTATGGATAGTATATATATATATATAGTATGAAACCATTTGTTAGTAATGTTATTTGAGTCAAATGGAGGGTGTAGTCGGTGTTTCAGGCACGGATCGATCAGCTCTATCTTCTTCTGTATAGCTGTAATTTGTGACTGTGTTGAACCTGGCTGCATGGTTAGACAGCCAGGGTACAGTTTCATGCATTTGTCATTTAGATGCTCTCAGTGTGATTAATATAGCTGCTGGCACCAGTGCAGCTACCCCCAGTCGTGTGTGTGTACACACCAGGTGCTAGTTATAGTAGATTAAGTAATGACTGTGTTAAATAGGTTGTTATTGTAATCTATTCTTAAGACTTGGCATTTGAAAGCACGTTTTCGTGTTTGCTAAGAAATAATTCATCAGAGTCCCTTTGTCACTATATTATTGCTGTTTACAGAAACTATGGTTGAGGTGTTTTGTTTTTTTGACCCACAGAACCTGTCATGCTGTGTAAGTTCATAAAGCTTTATGGGGGACAGGTAGATCTGGTTTCATGACCACACAATGACCCAGTGGTACAGCGTATATTCTTTGTCCTCCTAACCCAATCCAGCAGGTGCCAGAGGTTAAATATTAATTCCACTATGACATGTTTTTAATTAAATGAACTGCACTGGTGTGTATGCAAGTGTGTGATTGTCCACATCAATGTGATACTTTGTGAAACATCTCTTCACTCTATTGAAGGCTTGAGGGGATCGATGTATTAGTAATGATGTTTGCTTTTCCACTTGTGCCCTGGCCTTTATTGGCATAGTGTTTTACTACCACTAAGAGGACTTGGCTAGAGGACATGGAAAGAGATGCATCCCTGGCTCTCCTCCTGTCAGGTCAAAATGATACTGAAACCCAATATAAAGACTGTATTCCCCAACAAAGGGCATGTAGTATGAAAAAAAACAAAAACAACAACAAAAAATATGACATGTTCATGTTATCCTCCTCTTCTCCCTTTAGGTGGTCCTCTGTAAGTTCCACTCTGTGTTCTTGTCCCAGAAAGGCCAAGTGTTCACCTGTGGCCATGGACAAGGAGGACGACTGGGCCATGGAGATGAACAGACTTACCTGGTGAGACCTGTTACTTATAGGGCATCAATTAGGTACAACCTTAAATTACAGCTGATGGAATAATTAGTAAAATAGTAAATTGGGATGAATTATCTGATAAGCCAGACATTTAAATTAATATCAACAGGTTCAGAGGCATTATTACTGTAGATGCAATAAAACAGAGATGGTGGTATGATATACGTGGGTGTTGCTTTGATTTCAATTAGCTTAAAAGGCCTATTAGTATATATTAATTTAAGACGATGCATTTGTCTACAACTGATAAGGGTGCTGTCTCATCCCTGCTACAGGCAAATATATACTATGTGTTGTCTCCATGGTTGAATGCCTGGAGTTGTCAACCCTGGAAACCAATTTTAGTCAGATGAAGTGCTATTTTTAAAGTAAATGCGATTTTTAAATAGTGTTCACTCTTGGAGCCTTGAGTCTCAAAAGTGTTTCTGATGGTAGTGATAGATTGTGTTAAATGGTCATGGTGGAGCAAGGCATCCTCTCTGCACAGCACATTTGATGATAGTTTTTTTTTTAAATGTGGCCTGCACCATAATTCAAGGCCGATGTGAGTACCTACTTGGAAAACCCATTTTAATGTCCTTTATATTTTTTCATAAGCCTTACATACCTTTTTACGTCTACGTTCTGCATGCATTCAGTATATCATTTTTAATGATTTGAATGAATCATTCTAATTGCTATTATTGGATTTTACTGTCCTATTTCTTTCTTTTCCTTTTAAATGTATTTTTCTGGTTTTTGATTTTAATGTATTTCTGTGCCTCTGTGAAGCACTTTGAATTGCTTGGTGTATGAATTGTGCTATACAAATAAATTTGCCTTTGCCTTTGCCTTTGCCTCAGGTTCCTCGAATGGTAGAGGGTCTGATGTCCCACCACTGCTCCCAGGTGGCAGCAGCTAAAGACCACACAGTGGTGCTGACAGAGGAAGGATACGTTTACACTTTTGGCCTCAACACCTTTCACCAGCTTGGCCTAGCACCTCCTCCTGCGTCAGCACATGTTCCTAAACAGGGGAGCAACATTTTTGTGTGAAATGGGATTTGGTTTTTTTTGTTGTCTTAACAGACATGTTGTGTAAAGTTGTCTTTAATGAGCACTCAATTTAATAAAATAGTTTTTAATATCTTGTACAGGTCTTCTCCAAGATGCTAAAAGGGAGGACAGTGATTGGAGTTGCAGCAGGAAGGTTTCACACAGTGTTGTGGACTAGGGAGGCTGTCTATACAATGGGACTCAATGGGGGCCAGCTAGGTACACTCCACATACCCAAGTACAAGTGCAATGTGAATGTCTTAAACATATGCTGTGTATAGGCAGCTTGATATGCGAAACATACACTCAAGTTTTTTTTTTTTACTCCTTTGTGATTTAATCTTCAGGTTACCTTCTGGATCCTAATGGTGAGAAGTGTGTGACTGCCCCCCGTCAGGTATCAGCCCTGCACCACAAAGATGTTACCATAGCCATGGCAGCAGCTAGTGACGGAGCAACAGTAGTTGTGACTGAGAAGGGGGATGTCTACCTGTTGGCTGACTACCAGTGCAAGAAAATGGCTTCAAGGTAAATAAAACAATAGTATTTCAATCAGTGCTCACTGCTCTGAAAATGACATAAGAACAGTATTTACGACCTTTTCAAGCCTGCAGAGGAAATATCCTCTCTGCATTCCCTCTGGTTTTCTAATCAGGTCTCATTTTAATGACAGCTGAGAGTAAATCTGTCACTAAACTGGAAGCAGTTGCGGTTCCTGTCTCTCTGCTCTGTGTAGTTTAATGTCACAAACGTGTTGTTTGGAAAGAGTAGTAGAGCCAGTGCATAAGATAGCATTAACACACCATTTGATCTACCTGAACTCAGTCATTCATAAATTGGCAGAGATGATTGAATGACTGTATTCTACTTAGAGACATCCATGGATAGACAGCGATTCATTTTATACTGTATTAATAATATTAACACAGTTTTTTTTCAATGTATTGTTTTTGCTTCATCCTTTTCAGGCAGCTCAACATCAAGAAGGTTCTGGTCAGTGGTGGCAGCCTGGACCACCGTGTGGACGCACAGATCCTCAATGAGGGAGGTGGGGAAAAGGTGGCCATCTTGGCATTAGATGAAGCTGGCAGGGTGAGTATATTCATCATGTAAAAGAAGAAAGGCTGTTCATCCTGTTATTCAGTTGAATTGTTTGGAAATGCATTACCCCACTTCTTAAATTGCCCAATTCAATTATGAAATGATAGACCTGAGGCAGAAGTGGAGGTCCAAAATGAAGCTACATGTTGCTGCAATGAGAGAACATATAACTGATATTTTTGAAGGTGTTTTATTTTCTGAATGGTTATCTAACCTATGGTGTTACACAATAATTCAATTACAGTTACACAATGCCGAGTCAGGCCTATATGAGTCCTATAGATGAAAATGGTCCTTCCTGCTGTATTTTTCCCTCTCTGTCAGGTGTTTTGCTGGCGCTCCTCTGGCAGCTCGGTGAGACAGTGCCGGTGGGCGTATGGGCGTCAGGTTTTCATGTCAGACATAGCTCTCAGCAAGAACAGCATGATGTTTGTGACTCAAGAGGGGGAGGGCTTCAGTGGTGTGTGGGCTGGAGAATATAAGAAGTACGGTGAGAAGAAAGGTGAGGAATTTAGCAACATCGTGCACTGTAAGTTTGCTATTGTCTTGGAATAGTTGATGTTTCCTGTCATCTGATATGGTCTCTTAACATGAGTTCAAAATTTGCACGCCGCCTTTTTTAAATTAAAATTTGCCAAAACACTGGCATCATTCTTGTAGTACTCTAGCACATCATAAAGTATAATTCAAAAGTCAAACACCTATGGGTGGATATGATTAAAGCAGGTTTTTTGATTCAGGCGATTACATTATTAATACATCTGATTAACATGCTTCTTGTAATGTTACAGAGATCAGTGTGGAGGTCTGTGGTCATTCAGATGCTGGGACAGTGTACGAGCGAATCCGCCTGGAGAAACTGCCATACGTCCACAGGGCCGTCAGCATCACCATGGACTCTAAAGGCCGAAACTTTGGAGTGCTTCAGGCTGACCCCAAAACAAGGTGGGAGAGCCTTCTTGGTGCTACGGAAATGCTAAATGTTCTGTCAGGCAGACATGAGACGGACAAGTGAAAAAAGCAGTTTAAATTCATTCAGTATAAACACGGTGTTAAAACTATGAGTGACACTTGAGTGATAATTGAAAAGAAAGGACGTTTAGAGAAATGACAAAGACTATCTTGAACATACAGACCATGCCATCATTCATTGCACAGGTAACTCTGCCATCTAGAGGTGAGAACCTGGGCCGTCCTCCAAGAGATAGACTGAGGGGCAGTCACTCTACAAAGGTTATCTCCACAGGGAATCATTGATAACTTCCCACTGAATGTTAGGTTGGCGTAACAGGGGGCTGTTTACTTTAATCTGTGGTCTAAATGCTTTTATTTTTAGATCTCCACGCCGCTGTTGACATACTCTACTGTTTATCTAAGGGGAATAGCTTGACAATTCAGTGTATTTATACCTGGACTTTTACATTTAATGTTTTCATTTTCAATGGGCAGCTGACCCTTTAAAAATGGTCATCCAAATGTTAAGCTCATCCAACGATCACTCAGGTTCACAGAATCTACTCTTTGTTTGTGATCTTGATGTATTAATAATTTTTCATCATTTGTATGATTATTGTGCCCTAATGTCCATCCTGTGTCTGAATTTCAGCTTGTTTGAGATTCCCAGCGTTTCTCCATCCTCCTTCTTCCAACACTTCCAGCGCCTTATGGACGAGGCAGATGAAATGGACAGCATCCATAACGTGACGCTTCAGGCCGCCAATCGCACCTTCGCAGCTCACAAGTACATTTTGTCAATGAGGTCTGAGTTCTTCCGGAAACTGTTCATGTCTGAGCACTGTGGCGATGACGAGGAAGCCGATAAGGAAGTGACGAGGAGTGAAGATGCTGTGGGCTGCGATTTACTTATTTTCGAAAAGATCCCTCCAGACATGCTGGAATACGCCCTGAACTTCATCTACACAGACTCCTGTGAGCTGCTGGTGCATGGGGCCCGGCCAAGAGTCTCAGGGACCCTGACAGGGCAAAACCAGGTGAGGAAAAAAGATCTTATTCACTAATGTCCTCTCTCAGCAACATTAGTCTTTCTAGTAGTCTATTAGTCTGTCTATCTTTAAAATGCTGTATATAATTTATCTTCAGTCCATATGGGACACTTGCGATAGTAAGTAGTAAAGAGGTGAAGAACTTTTGACTCTGCTGTGGTTATTTCATGGAGACTACCTTTGTTACCTTTGCCAGGATACAGAGCAGCAGAGGATTATCAGCAGCCTTCAGGACTTGGACCTGGGAGGTCGTTCAGCCTTTGAGGTGTACCGCTCCCTTCCCTCTGCAACCAGAGGAGAGGGCGATAAGGCCAAGAGCAAGGGCTCCAAGCCTGGCAAGAAGGGGAAAGGAAGCAAAGGTGACAAGGCTGGAGCCAATGAAGGGGGTGCCAATCCTGTCAAGATCTTGCAGGGTGTTGCAAAGAAGCTCGGCCTGGGCAGCCTGTCGGCACGGTGAGACACACAGATGTTCTCTAAAACCTGAAGCACAATCACATATAGTCATTTTTGGGTTAATCATGTTTTCTTTATTCCTTGACAGACTGGATGGAGTCAAATATGAAAATGGAAAAATCAACATCACCCACAAGAAAATTGGCAACAAACCCAAATTCTGCCAGAGAAAATGGTGGGTACATGTGTACATATTGTCAGTTGTAGCCTGATATTAGATTGTAAATAATACATTTGATATGAAAATGATACATTTCTGTTTTCTATTGTTTGGCGTCTCCACAGCTCCTACCTCTGTGATGTTACTCTGAAATCAGAAGATGGGAAAGAGTTTCCTTGCCACAAAAGTGTCCTCTGTGCCAGACTAGGTAAGATAATCAGCACATCATCATTACAGAGAAATATAGACAACTTCCTGTTTGTTGTATCACTTCAACTTGGTATGATGTTATGTATGTTTTAAATAAAAAAAAATAGTAAGACTGTGTTTATGTGTCCATCTTTTTTGTAGAGTATTTCAACAGTATGCTTGGAAACCCCTGGATTGAGGTATGTCAGGCTTTTAGTTGTTTAATCAACCACTGGTATAAACCTGTGTAATTTGAACACAGTGTCTAGTGCTGTTAACACAGTTTCCTTGTGCCCCCTCAGGCCACGTCCTGTAATGCACTGGAGATGCCAACTAGCTCTGAGATTCTGCATGTCATTCTTGAATACATTTACACAGATGAGTCTCCCACCATTAAAGGTAACTTCTTGAAAACTTGAAAAACTGAAAAACTGGTTTTACTTCATACACATGAATGGTAAAAGGGAACATATTAACAGTACTTCTCTTCCTTTACCTGACAGAGTCTCTGAATGTCGAGTTTGTCTGCAACGTGCTGGTTGTGGCCGATCAGCTGCTCATCACACGATTGAAGGAGATGTGTGAAGTCGTCATCACAGAGAACTGTACGATTCATTTGTTTCATCCACTTCCATCTGTACTGTCTTCTTTCACTTTCACAAGCTCATCTTTTATCAGCTCTTCTCATCTGGACATGCATGGACAGAATGCAGCATTTTTGTCTTTTGTTGTTTGTATGTTGTCGCTGTGATATCTCATTAACATCTTTTTAGGGAATTTCTTCACATATACAGAATGCCTGCATCAGTCACATGCATTAATAGCAAATCAGATGAGCTGCAGACTAATTTTCAACTGTAGTTCAAGTGGTGCTTAAGTTTAAATTAAGTAAATACGCAGCCAAAAATTTGAGGACAATCAATTGTATCTCTGACAGTGATTTGCAGTTGGCTTAGCAAATATGTTGTTACAAATAATGAATACCTCCAAAAAGAGACAGATATTTGCAAAGTTGGTATGATTAGAAAATTTCAGACATTCAAGCTTGAATCTAAAATTACTCAAAGAGGAACAGATGGACTAAAACTACAAACGATGCATCTTTTGAAATATTTTTTTTTTCTCTCAGTCTGTCGGTCTTGCCCATAGTCTTCTCATCTGTCACTCTCTTTCCTCATTATATATTACCAGAAAAACTATTATTTATTTTGTTTCTAGACCATAATATGGTCCCCATAAAATATTTTGCTCCCCTCAGTGACTCTGAAGAATGCAGCTGAACTGCTAGAGTTTGCCACCATGTACAACGCTGAGCAGCTTAAACTCTCCTGTCTCCAGTTCATTGTGCTCAACATGGCCGCTCTGCTGGAGTCAAAGTGAGAATCAAGTTTGGATTTAAAAAAAACACAGTTTTCAGAGCATTTCAGCAATTTCATATCACAGTGCTTTGTTTTAATAGAGGTACATGTAGAAATATTTGAGCCAGTAGGAGAGAAGTAAAACAGTTTTATCATCTTATTTTTCTTGCAGAGCTCTGGATATTCTCAGTGATGAGGTACTTGTGGATCTCTCTGCAGCTTATAGGAGGATGGTGAGTCAGCCTCCACCCCTAGTACAGCTCAATATAATTCCCCATAACTCCAGTGTTTCCTTGTTGTTTCTCTTGTGACCTTGATTTTTACCTTTTAACAAATACTCATCATTTCCCCCTGACTTTCAAAAATCTCTCAGCAGCAGTGGCTGCTCTAGTAGACTGTAGCAGGGAACTAGTATAACTGTTGTTTTTGTTTCTTATATCATTTGCAGCTGAATGTAACCACTTCTGATCTTCTTCTAGAAATTTCTGTTTTCTTTTAAAATCAGTCTTGATTCTCTTTATGCAAATGTTGCTAATAAGTGATACCTAGCACTGGAAATATGGCGCTGTGATATCAGTTCTTCTAACTGTTTAAATTGTGCTTTGTTATATCAGATTCCAGCCATGCAAAAGAGACTTATCACTCCATACCCTGGCGCTCCAGACCTCAGTGTGTATGATGATGAAGACTTGGACTCGTCATTCAGCCTCAAACCAGAAGCAGAGCTGGATCACTCCTGCAGGTATACGGGGACAAGTGTTATGCTTGGTACAGCTACTAGGATGTTAACAAGTCCTTGTAATCCGCTTTTAAATTTGGTGACCCAAAAAGTGTCTGCTATTGATTCTATAACATTGTACCCCTAGGGACATCCTGTTAAAGAAAGCCAAGATGAAAGCTAAAAAGAAACCAAGGCGACGATCTGACAGCTCAGGGGGTTACACTCTGTCTGATATCATCCAAAGCCCCCCTACTGCAGGTACATTTGAAACTTGACTTTTAAAATATACATTGGTTTTTCATTCATTTGTTAAGGTGAATTCAAGTAATTTCACTAACACAAACACTCTCTCCTGTCAGTGATCTCCCCGTGCCTGGTGAAGTCGGGTAAGGCTAACTCGACAGAGTCACTGCAGGAGCTGCTCACATCGGACTCAGAGGGCAGCTACATGGGGGTGGGCAGTCCCCGAGACATTCAGTCACCTGTTTTCCATGACAGGACTGAGGTCAGTATCTCACCAACACAACATGCATGCGTTTGAACATTGAACATCTGCCATTGTATTATTGTGTTGGATCAGTAACATGTTTGTTGTTCATCTGCAGGATGAGAAAGCTTTCAATCAGAGGCTGAAGACTCCACCTAGCACCCCAACATCCCTGAGAAATGGCTTCCCAACTCCTCCTAGCTCTGCTGCACAGAACATCCCCAACACCCTGCCCTGGTGATTGGACCTAATATCAGTTTTCTCCTCCAAAAAAATAAAAGCGGGGGACAGAAAGTCCACAAGTCAGAGATGAGTTATTTTACAGGCTTTGAAAAACAAGTTTCAGATTTTGTATAAGACACTCGAGGTTTTCAGCAACAGATTATATTTCCTCCCACTTTAAGGTGGAGGAGGGCTGCAGAAAGAAGGGAAAGTTTTCATCCCTACCTAATAAATTACTGATGAGAATTGAGCTGTATATCGTACTTACTTAGTATGTGTGACTGTTATCTGCAGTCCTAGTCGACCACCCCCAGTCTTGGATCTGAGAACCATCATGGACATGGAAGCCAGCTCTCTGCAGACCCTGGGAGCAACTCCTAAAAGCCCTGGAAGGTGTGTGACATCTCCATTGTTTACAAGATCAAATGGTATTTACAGTGACTTTTTCACATTTACAGAGTACTGAATAGGAAACCATGCAGGGAGAGGGAAGAAGCAAAGCTATACTGCTCCACATGAGTGGCCATTTTTTTTCTCTCTCCTCTTCTTCAGTTAACTCTTTTTCCGTCCTGCTTATAGTGTCAGCACCAGCATCAAGCACTCCCCTGTTCCCGCTAAACTCTCCCAGAAGCAGAGGAAGATGCTGGCCATGGCCAACAAGGAAGCCAGTGTGGACTCCACAGCATCCAAACCAACCCCCACAGTTACCCCTTCCAAAAGCAGTGGGAAGGCGTGGTGAGTGGCTTCTTTAGATGGGTTTACAGCCTCTTGCTTAAGAGCTCTTCAGTTTCATTAAGGCACACATTTTTAGTATGGATAGCTTAACTTAATTTTTTGGGGAAATTTTTACTTTTTGTATGAAGAGACAGGAAACGTGAGGAAAGACGGGTTTGACATGCAACAGCTGTTCCACTGGGAATAAAACTGATGACGCAGTTACAACAGATGTGTGCAAGTCTTTATTGTACAGCATAGTGTGTCAACATGAAGGACGAAGCAGGATTTCAAAGTATACTTGAAGCTTTTATGTAAATTCGTCTTCCATGGCATCTTTAATACCAATCTGATCTACTACAATGAAGTGAACAGACCTCAGCTGTTGACACAGGTATGCAATGTATTTGTCATCTACATATTTTTCTGATATTAAAAGCAGGAACTTACATGAAATATGAACATGATTTAAAAAAGTTAAGTTAGGGAGGTATGCAGCAGATAAAATCATTTTATTATCTTTACATCCTTTGAGAAAATGACTGTGAGTGTGAGTGAGCAGAAAAACAAAATCTAGCTGTAGATGCATTTTTAGACAGTTCAGACAGTTAGTGCAGTTCTGTTTTCTAGAGATACAGCATTTGATGAAAGTATTAACACCGCAGGTCATTGGATCTGCCCAGGAGCACTAAAAACAACTGTGAGACCTTTTTTCACCTTCACTGTAAATCAATATATCACACATGCTCTCCCCTTCTGTTGGCCATTCATTTCTGTCTGCAGGGCAACAGCAGTTCAGTCCCCGCCCTCCTCATGCTCATTTCGGGCTCTTCTGGAGGAGGAGGAGAACCGCTTAATCAGAGTGGGGCAATCAGGAACACAGAGGGGCCAAGCTGCTCAGGGATCGCCTGTCACCGCTACACCTGCTGCCAGGAGGGTCACATTCAAATGTTCGGAAAGCAGCGAGCCAGAGAATCAGACCGGGTGAGTAGTATCACTTACAGACAATACACTCTGAGGTAGAAACACACATGTCAAGACAAGAGCACTTCTGTTCTGTACTTTTGCTTTCCACTTGGTGACACTGTTGAGGTGTCTTCATGAAACAGCTTTAATATTGTTTAAAATCAGCATCACACACCATGCGTTATTTCATTCACTTAATTAGCTCAGTTCAATCTAACCTCATTATAATACCTCATCTGAAATGCCAACATAGTTTTTAAATTCTTTATTTTTGAGTCCAGTTATAGATTTAAAACAGGGTTAAGAAAAAAAAGAGGAAGTGTTAACCACAGCCTGATTAATAAAATGCTGAGTTGTACAACTTGTCAGTGATTTTGCAGATTGAGAGAATTGTGAGACTCTGGTCGGTCTGATCTGAACAACTCTGAATGACCCAGTGCAGCTGGGTTGACCTGCCCACAGACAGAGTCGCCCTGAACTTTACAGCATCTACAGACAGCTGGACAAACACAGACACACACACAGTGCAGTCCATACAAATATATTGCTAGCTGTAATAATAGATTTCTTGCATAAGGCCTATTTTTGACTGAAAGAAACCACTTGAGTTGTTCGGTTATCTCTGCAGACTTCCAGTCATTTCGGGTCTTGTAAGTGAAGAGCTCCTCTTCATTTGCAAGTGTATCTCTGCTATCTGATGCACTTCCTCTGTTTGCCCCTGCTTCATGCTGAAATCTCAAGAGCAGGCATCTAGATATTTAACAGCTGTGTGAGTCGCTCTTGTGAAGTCGGTGATGTTAATCAGAATTGATAAGGGCAGACCTCATGTCAAAACGGATCATACAGAACAGGGAGCAGGTTTCAGGTTCCTCCTGGTATTTGGATGAGACGGATGAGTTCAGGGCTCAGGAAGCAGCAGCAGCCGTCTCGTGCAATCTCACATCTGCCTTCTCTTTCCAGATTTTTAAGTCAGATTTACTAGAAATGCCTTATCTTATATAATCATCATCTTTGCACTTCAAGTGAATGTCAGACTTTTTTTTTTTCTCGTATCATCTATGAACATTTTCAGATGTGTGTCAGAGTCCTCCCTCCGTGGCCTTGTCCAGCATCATGAGGATGATTAGGAGCGTTTTGGGCCACATTCATGATGAAAATGTAATGCAGTATGCCTCCAAACAATGCATGGCAACTCTGAAGAAATTGCTTTAAGCAACACAGGTCAGACTGCACAGTCCTCAGGTCATCTATGAGACATGTACTTTTGGAGAAGATAAATGTTCAAAGAGGAAGTAATGTGTTCTGCTTTCTGGGTTTTGAGAGAAATATGTTTGTGTGTGTAAAGGCACACATGTCACAGGAGGCAGTTTTTTACATTTACATGAAACCGGGGCACCATGGCGTCTACAGCATCATGAACAGGGGGGTCTTTATATGACACAATGTAATTTCCATGATTGACAGGAAAAGTAAATGGTATTTTTGGCAGTTGAGGAGGAGGTGGGAAAAGCCATCAACTAATATACGGTCCATTTCGTCCAAGTCACTTCTCAGTCAGTCTGTCCATTTCATAATCTTCTTTATGATTTAAAGCCAGTTATCTACTGTAGTTGGTTCATTGACCAGTTATGAATTATAACTTTTTTTCTTGCTGCTACAGTCAGTGTTTTATGGAGGTGTCTGTCATTTCCTGTTATTCCTTCTAGTAGATCAGCCAAATAAAGCAACATGCACATCAATCAATATGTTGCATGAATCTCCAAATACTAAAAGATGAATCTTTCAGCAGCTCCAGTACATGTGGTGGTGATTTTACCTCATCATCCCCACATCCCCTGTAACATGTGTGGTCCGTCAATATTTTACAAGGAGTGAAAAGAATTCACACAAATAAAAATCGAAAAAAGCACTTCTGTCATTTTTTCCCATTGACTGGTTATT
>OMNW01015875.1:26542-45648 GCA_900303245.1 Selene dorsalis
CGGATTTTTTTTTTTTTTTTTTTTTTGTGTAGTGATGGAGCCACCAGTATTGTCAGCTCAGCACCATTATTTTATCATTTCATTCATCCTTTTGCAAATAGTATTTTACCTGGTCTCTGAGAGTTTTGTTTATCTCCATTATATTACAGTAAACAGTAATACTTAAATTCATACAGGGCATGAAATTAATTCGGTTTTAGGGCAATCATCTAAGTTTTTATAATTTTTTTGAACTTGTCCCACAAAGTAAATTTTTTTGTAAGCAGACCTGCTCCCTTGCTGACAGTTAACTCCCTTGTCCATCACTGTTGACAAATTTCTAAGAACCTCTTTAATTTAAGTCATTTGGACAGTGTGTTAATCAGACTCATTACTTTTTCACACCTGTCAGTGGGGAGACTTTGCTTAGGTGAGCTTCATATCTGGGGGAAGTTCATAAAATTTGGTACAGTTCAGTCTGTAGAGGCGTATCCTCCTCTCACCTGTGTCTGTCAGTTTTTTCTTTGGAGGTCTGCAGTCTCTGAGTGCCCTTCTGTTTAATAGATATGTTCAATTTTCCATTTATTACTGTATTAAAGTATCTTGCACATGTGCCTTGTGATTCTAAAGCAATTGGCTCAAGAACCTTTTTAAAAGATTTTGATTGCTTTGTTGAAGTAAGTAAACACTAAAAAGAGTGGTTGGTTTATTTTCCTCTCTGACTTGCACTAGGATAGATCTTCTGTATCTGCCCTCACTATATCTGACCTGAAATAAACTGAATTTTATATTAATATCACAACCTCCCTCTGCAGACCTGATGTAAAGGTGCTGTACAATGTCGTCTTTATGTTTATTTTGAAATGTGCGCTTCCTGTAGGAATATGATTTTCCTCTATTATTTTTGTCATGACTGTACTCTTAACTGGATTATTTAATCCATTCATGTCTCAATACAAAGTTACTGAACCCAATAATAATGGTTATTACATGTGAGTCTGCAACATAATCATATGAACTGTGGCTCTAACAGGGGTTGATATGGTTTGAGTCCAGCCTGCAGCCCTTTGTTGCATGTCATCCCCTCTCTCTTCCTGATGTTCCTGTCTCTCTCCAAGTGGCACATCATAATAAAAAGGCAAAAATAATGCCCCAAAATATTTTTTTTAAATTAACTTATAACATCAAGGTACCAGTGTAACGTTGACTGTCTCTATAAACCTGTTGATGTCCAGGAGCTTCCTCTTTGCAAAATGCAAAGTCTCTTTTCCTCTTAGGCAACAAACTTAGTCTCTCTGTGTTGCATGCATACCATACATTTTTGTATACTTCTGTTGCACTGAGGTAAAGGCAGGGACTGGTGTCTTAAAACATCTCTGTTCCTCCTTGATAGCTTAATTTATGTCCAGGCAGTTTGAAGTGTTTTATCTTTAATGTCACATCTCTGGACATTAACCAGAACGGATCTGGACATGGTTTCATTTTGAAGTTCATGGCCAATAAACGATCATTCGTGGGACTTCCAGATCAGTGTTCTTGACAGATGTCATGCTTGCAGTGCTAGCTAATTCCCCGAGCCCTTCTGTGCTTTCTTTAATCCATTATATGTGGATGTTATTACAGCACAGTTTTCCGTCTAGCTCCGTCCTTTGGCTTTAAGTTTCCGTTATCTGAGAGAATAAAGCAGAACCAGGGACTCTTCCTCTTCTACAAATTACTGCTCATGCAGTGTAGTGAACTTCACCAACAATACTTTGTAACCAGTGGTCCAGGAATAGGAATATGAAATACTGTTACTGTAAAGCGTACAATCTAGTGGATCCAGGAATTGACTCTTTATTCTTTAAAACCTAAACTCCTCAGCCTCACCAAATTCTCCAGCCTCTCCACCAATATTTTGTGATGCACTGTAACAAATACAGTTAAGCTTGTCTCGCCAGCAGAGCTGACAGAGATGTATTTTCACTTTTTTGAATCATAAATAGACTGGCAGCCTGTTCACCCATTTGATTAATGGGTGATGATTCATTTTTTTGTCTACGCACCTTGACTCGTGTTGCTTTTACTATCGTGGACACTGATGCCCATCCTAACTCTTGTCTCTCTCTCTCTGTATCACCTGTTTCTCCCCCCAGGCCCTGGGTGCTAGGTGCAGTGGGCAGCCCTCCCCTCTGCTCCCTGGTGACCTTTGCCTCCATTGTGGAGGAGGAGAAGCAGCAGGAAGCCGCACTGATCCGCAGTCGAGAGAAGCCGCTGGCGCTCATCCAGGTAAGGCATCTTGTCTGTGCGTGTTAGTGCTCTACACGCTCACCCACACGTGCACGCTCGTACGTGACTGAATGTATGACTTGTATGCGCAGCATCCCGAGTGGAAAAACATAGCAGCGGCCACGTGTCTCATTTCTATCATATCTCACAGACGTTCATCTAATGAATATCACATTCTGTTCAGTCCTGGTTTGAAATGAACTGCTTCCAGTTTTCTCTGACGGCACTCTCTGCTCCTCCGCAGCTGTTGCCAGGTTTCTATCAGCGCCTTCACAGAACACTTTTTTTTCTTGTGGCTTTCTGGTTGCTATTATGTAAAATGCTCTTATTATCATCATGCTCTCACTGTCAGCATTTTTTCTTTTACCCTTAAATGAAGCATGGTTTGGTTACCCACAACATCCTCCCTCCTAAATCCTTTCCCTATCTTTTCTATCCTTATAGATTGAGGAGCGGGCCATTCAAGACCTGCTGCTCCACTATAAGGCACGTGACAACCCAGATGAGCTGATTGTGGTTGAGAGGTCTTCCAAAGGTCCCATGGCAGCCCCAACCTGGAACAAACACTGATGTTTAACAGCACAGCCCCTACATACCATCAAAGTGAGAACATCCTCTACATTTGTCATTCTTAATTGTTGGCAGCGCTACTGCTGCAGCTTTCCCTGAAACGTCACTATCATATCCATCAGTCTGTGTTGAGAAGTACCTCAGATGAATCTGAAGCCAATTGATGCTTTCCTCTGCAGTGTTACTTTAACAGTTTGATTGTTTTATTGCTGCTCATCATTTTTGCTTGTGTGAGTGATGTTCATAACTGAATGTGGTCCCGAAGAGACCTTTGGGTCAGAGATTACTTGTGCATGTTTTTTTTTTTCTCATAGTTATGTCTATGTAAAAAGTTAAAAAAAAAAAAAAGTTTCCCAAATAAATATTTTAGTTCTGTGAAGATAAAGTTGCCAAAGAAACAAGAAGAGATGAAGATGTTAAAGCCAGAAAACGGGTCCAAACTACGTCGCCTCGAGGGCTTGTGTGTGTTAAATCAGTGAAAGAAAGAGTGCCAATTATCAACCTTGGCAGACCATCAGCTGTGCTTAAGAAGTAATGTTAAGCGTTTACCAAGGAAGTCTTTTAGTTTTCTTTTTAAGGTCCTTTTGCCTTCTTAATACACTGTTTTGACTCATAGCCTCAGCTGATTTACAGTGGCATGGTAATCCTGCTGCCCATAAATATCTTATGTTAAACATTGTTTGATGCATTTACAGTGCATGGATAGTTTGTGTGGTACTGGCTTTCCAGCCCCATGAAGTTTATCACTAGCATGTTTTAGAGTTGTTGTGCCTTTTTATCAAGTAATGATGAAATGCACACACGTACAGCAGCTATTCTTTTTCATTGTTTTCTTTCTATCTTCATTAGTTGTTTTATTCTCCAGTTTTTTTTTCTGGAGCCAAGTAAGCTCAGTAGGTACCTCAGCTCTGGACCACGTTATCCCATCTCAAGATGCCATTTGTGTGTGTGTGCGTGGGTGTGTGAGTGAGATGTAGGGATGTGAAGCGAAATGGCATGCAATAAAATATCTCACCTGTGCAATGACCTTGTCTCCTGTCTGCAATTCAGTTTGGTTGCAGTGAACAGAATGAAGAAAGAGATGCATTCAATCTCCCCAATTATTTCCTTGTTTTTGTCTTTTTTAGAACAGAAACGTGGTCCTCTATTGAACAATGTGGCTCTCACTGCATCTAATAAAGATAACGTTTAATCTCTGCATCTCCTGACACCTCATCTGCCCGGCATGAGCAGAGGACCATTATCAAGTCTCAGCCTTTGATTAACTGTGATGACCCTGATCTGAGCAGAGAGTGTGCCGATTTAGCGATTTTATTGGCTGTAATTACAGGCAGAGCATCACATCGGAAGTCAGGGGAGAGACAGCTTGTGGAGGAAATATTAATTACAGATTAAGATCTATTAGCCAGAGCAGAGATGACACATGAATCAAAGCCTTGGAGGAAAAACTCTTAACACGGCACCACTACAAACGAGGCTGACGCAAAGAACCAACGAGCAACTTCTCACAAGGGCTGCTCGACCTGAGTGTCTGTGCCCTGAATAAAAATTAGGTGTTTTTGTCGGTAGTGAAGAGCCACATGACATGTTTTAAAATAAGACTTTCAAGTATGAAATAGCAGCCTACATAATGTCCTTGAATATGCACCCTGGCCATGTTTATCCACCGATGTGAGAGCTGTGGAGCAGAGGTTCCCTGACGTATTCCCACAGGCTACAGCCTTGTCAGATGAACCGTAGTGCCCCTTCATCAACACTGCCTGTCATGTTCCCAATGTGTTCATTTGAAAGAGATATATTAGATTTTATATAGCTGAAGTGCATTAACACTATGACTTGAAGTTGAATCTGGATGTTTCGGCCATTTAATGCTGCTCACTAACTTTTAGCTATTAGTAGTAACCTGTTTTATCTATTCCATCCAACTATCATATAACCAAGTAAACTTTTGCAACAGTTCAGGAGCTATTTGTATGACTTGCTATTGCTGGGTGAGCTTTAGTTACCAGTGTGGATGAAGTGTTAGTTCAGCATTATCATCTGACAGGGGGCCCCAGTCATTATCATTAGAGCTATATTTCAAGAAACTAACATTCCTGGAAGAGGAGGTTTTGAGCCCTCACCAACCAGACTTGGTTCCTCTATCCAGGAGCTTAAAAAAACACTTCACCAATTGAGCTCACAGTGCCCTGAGCAGACGGGCTACTCATCTCTCACCAGCTCAAGGCATCCAAGAACCAGGCTTTGATAGATGAGACTCTTGTCAGAGGATGGCATAATTTTTTTTATTATTCCCCACAGATGTTGGCTACTGTGAGCAACATCATTTCTTAGAGCAGATGAGCTTGGAGCTTCACTGAGGAGGTAGCCATAGCAACTGAGGGCAGCTCAAGACTGTTGTGGTTGACAACAGTCGACAACAGGGACCAATGCTGCAGGTGAAGCCAAACTTGGCTGCCCCACTTAGGCAAGGCTGACCGGCTAATGGGACAGAAAAAAAACAAAACACTTGTGGTCCTGACGTACCCGCTGAAGATCCAGAAAGATTCATGACGAGGTGGGAGGAACTTGCAATACCACATCTTAAGAAGCTCCTTATAGCAAATTATCCCTAATGTTTATTTCATCAGTTCGTTTTTGCTAACTATTTGAATTATCTATCTATAAGCTGTAGCTGTTTAGCCAGTTCTGCCATTTTTCCATTACTTTGAGCTACTTTAAACAATTAATCTTGAGACAGCATGACAGAGCAGTGGAACATAGTTGAGGAAGGTGCGCTTTTCCTGCGGAGGGATGGTGGAGGACACTGAAGGCCCTGGCCATTGAGCCTTGCTGCCAGGCAGATGGGAAAGTCATAGCGCCATACCCCAGACAGTGAGGATAAGTTCAGGATTAATTTGTTTATGGAGAAAAAAGGGATGTGCGAGACACTCTGTGGAATACCTCCTACATTCCCAACCTGCTCTGACTGGATAGTGCCAAAGCAAAAATGGTCAAGGTCAAACCTCCATTTATCCTGCCTGATCTCATCCCTCATCAGGGTGCTTGTAGGTGTCATCTCTTAGGCTCTAATGGTTGTAAATGATTCCTCAGTAGGTCTCTTTCACACAAAGTATGCCAGCCAATTGGATTTAACCGAATGGAAATGTTGAAATTTGAGAGCAAATGTAGGTATAACCAAATAATTTCAGTGTCATCTTTTATATCACCATCTATATATTTTATATTTTTTCTGAAGTTGCTTGGATGGTCTGGATGTTAAGAGTATTCTGAGAAGATTTGTGTGCTTCATTTTGCAGTGTCAGTTGTTTATCCAGTACAGAAAAGTTGCAGAGGTCAAGGTGATGTGTTAATAAAAATGAGGAAGCTGATGAAATGGATAAGTGACAGTAAAATTAAGATGCAACCTCATCTTTCCCTTGCAATGACCACCACCACTGTGTCAGTCAGATCAGTGAGTGCAATAATGTTTTACTCACCAGTAAAACTACAATTACACTGCTAGTGTAAAAGAAAACATGGCTGTAATTACTGTTTTGAGGTCACATTATCAGAAATAGTATGTAGTATGTTAGATTTTTGGATTCATTACGACAAGATCAGTCACATTTCACTCATCTTTGCTGAGTCCACTCAAAATATGCATAGCCTACTTTTTTTTTTTTTTTTAAAGTTTGATCAAACTACGGTTAACCTGAAGATATTATCTGTGCACTCTGAATATATGATTTGATAAATTAAATAAGTTTACACAGTCCTTATATGGGATCATCAGATGAGGCTCAGACCACTCCATGTAAGTATATTATGGATCAAACTCTTTGCTGGTTATTTGCCTCTGCGAATATTAAACGACCCCTCGACAAGCAGTGGTTCCTTTGGGATTCCAGAGTTTCCAAATACCTGCCTGAATGTTTTTGGGAATGTGTCTAGAAAGATGGAAAGAACATACAAAATATTTCCATTTGATAGAATGATGCAGCTGTAAAAAACCATGTAGTATTTCACTCAGTTTACGCATCATAAAGTTGAAGCAACGAGCTGGAACATGATAAACCAGAGAATTTGTAAGTGTAACATAAGATAACAGTATGGTGGATCTGAGGGCTCCACACATGCAGTTGGATAGGTGAGTGGGTAATGCCATTGACTTTGGATGGCAAGACTGGAGTTTGAATCCCAGTCAGGGCTCTATGGCCTGGGTCAGCAGAAGAAGATTTTATTCTTGGGCCCGGTCGTTCTCTCTCTTTGGAGACAGGAGACTGGCAGAAGGCTCAACCATCCACCAGTTTAAACCGAAGGCCAGCTTCCTTGGGTTTGGTCTGGCACCATGGTTCTGCATGTTATAAGGATCTGCCTAAAGCACTAAAGCGTCAGCGACCAAGCTGGCCGATGGGGAGCCTGCCTTTGTCTCAGCAGGAGACAGTGGTGGAGGGCAGTGTGTAATGGCATTGATTTAGAATTGGGGTACAAATCCCACTCGTGGCTAGTATGTTTCTCAGGTCAACAAGATCTGCAGAAGAAGAGCTTGTTTTGTGGTAATGAATAGATATGAAAATGTATTTGCTGTAATCAGTAACAGAACATTTCACTTATGTTTATTTTATTTAATCTTATATTATATTTTGCTTTAAAGCTAAAATTGTTAATGCCAGACTGAGTTCACAAGTCTGCCCCTCCACACTCCACAAGCACATGCAGTGAACACGATTTAATGCAATGAAGTCTATTGTGAGATAATAGTTTTAGATATAATCATTATCGTTCAAATGTGTTATAGCTCACTGATTTGAAAGAAGACTCAGAACACACAGTAGGTCTTTAAAGAGCACTGCAAATACAGGACCAGTCACCCATAATACCTTGAAAGTTGCTTAAGTTATTATTATTTACTTTGGCCTGAATGCTGACCTGTAAATCAAAGAGTCTTCCGGTTGCTTAGTTTATTGTCATAGCCTCAGTCAAAGAGGGTCGACTGTCCCTTTCAATCCTATTTAGTGGACATGGAGCCAGTTAGCCCAGGATTACCTGACCTTTCCATGGCCATCACTCTGCTGGCAGCTGTACAAAGACTATTAGGGTCTCAGGAAGTGTTGACTCTCAGAGTGTGGCCAGAATGTGACAGCCTTCCTGTGGTCGTGTTTGTCATTCATGACGTCCAATTGGCTTTTGTCTGTTGGCAGTCTGACAGCTACAGAGCCACGTGTCTCCTGGCAAACAGAATTGTCTTGTGACATCCTCATGTCGAGTCACGTCACAAAACATAGAGCCAAGCCAGTCGTTGTAATGACAGTTGTTCTGAACGTGATGGAATGTGATTGATTTCCAGTTTGTTTCTACCACTGTGATTAAAATGTCTTTTCTTCTGTCATCTCTTATCTGAACGATTCATTTTAATCAGACTGTTGGAAATTTTTTGCACTTTTGCAAATTCTTTCTTCATTTTAGCTTTAGCTTAGGCTTTATGAAAAATATCTTTGGCTATATTTTTGGGTTCATGGAACATGCTTCATTGCTGGGTCTTCAAGTTTGGCCAAACCAAGGTGCACTTCTGTCTGACTTTGTTTTTCCTCTGATATTCTTCTTTCTCTTCTCCTTTTTGAAGACTTCGAGGAAATGCCCAGCATTTCTGGAAATCATTTACTAAGTTAGATTGGAGGCTCGACACCACCCTCGTGTCTTTAACTGTGAGGCTACAGCTGGCAACCGGGTAGTCTAGCTTAGCTAAAAGATGGAAAAATGCTGACTGGGGTCTATCCAGAAGTAACAGATTTTTTAAAGTAGCTCTTAAAACTCACTACTTAACACGTATCCCCTTTGTTTGATCTGTACAAAAGCCGTATCATAACAAGTGTTGGTTTTACAAGATATTGTGGTTGTATGGGAGGCTGTGGTTTTTACAAGAGATTGCTGGCAACCTTGTGGTGACAATAAGACTTTCCTGAAACTGGCCAAGAAGTGGTCCTGCACATAACACCTTGTAAAACTGCACATTGCTGTATTTGTTACTGCTGGATAGACCCAGGCCAACGGTTTCAGTTTCCTCCTATTTCTAGTCTGTATGAAACCCTTTATATTGTACACACATTCAGAGTGGTGTCAATCTTTTTCACCGTATTACTCCAAAATATCAAACTGTTCCTTCTGAGGATATGTGTGTGTTCATGTGTGTTCATTGCAAAAAGCTTCACTTGTCCCCCTGTTTTTTGGTTTCATCCCCCTGTCTCGAAGGACTGCTTAGACGTGTTGTTACTGTTAAAAGGAAACACCCACAAAGGATGCAGGCTGCAATTAAGTGTGCTGTCACAGTGCTACAGATGAGAAAACCTTGCCTGGAAGGCCTCGAGTTAAAGGTGTTGCTGTCTGATGTGGATGTTTTCCAGCACGCCTTCAGGACAGTTTGGACATCCAGGTGGGGTAGAGGACGTCACACCATAAAGGTGGATGCAAATGAGCCAGAGACAGTACATACAGTACCTTGATCACAGCAAGTCTGTGGTATCTATTAGCCTCTCAAGTGCTTTAGCAGCAGCAGCAGCAGCACTGAGCTCCTTTACTGTCTCTGGACCTTCAGGCTGTGAGATCACAAAGACCCTATAATAAGGCAGAGTAGGTGAGACGGGCCTCTCTCTCTATCTCCCCATGAAACAGGACTCCCTCTGTAACCTTACACATTAATCTGCCAGAATAATTCAAAACTAAACACACCACACACACACCAGTCAGTTGGGATCAAACAGAGCTTAAATAAAAGGATCTTCTGTGCACAAGTTACTGCTGCTGCTCCTTCACTCTACAGACCCTGTATAACCCCACACTACACTTCCTTGTTGGTGGAGCGATTCTCCAGCTTTTTGTCACTGGGGGTCAGAAGCAGTTTGACTGAAGAAGGCCTGGAAATCCCATTTCTGTCTGTTTGCCTCTGATCCACGACCAAAACTAACTTCGCCATCAGCACTGGGAATATCTCTTCGACAGCCGGGACAAACTAATGCGACCATCCTGAAAATCCAGTTATCTCTGTGAGGAGAGGATAAGGGTTGTGGAGGAGAGATTGGTTCTTATGTCATCACTCGCACTTTCTTCAAGCAATATCGCCTCAGAAGCCATACGCCCACATTTGAAAGCATCATCCCCCCGCAGAGTTTCTGAGGTCAAGTGCTTCTGATTGAATCTGACACCCAGTTGTTCCATCTTCTTTACTTCTCCAAGTAGCAGACGCAGCAGACAAAAAAGGGATTTCCGCTTCTGTTTTCAGTTGAAAAGTGAAATATATTTTGTTTGACACTGCATTTAAATCTCTCGCTGTCATCACGGAAAGACTCAACACACATGCTAAGAGTGTCTCGGTGCCTAACATGCATCGTTTCATTACTCATCACTTTTCATTGGCTCCTTCTCCTATTTTGGCAAAACATAACAAGTGGTTGTGTGCTCTGTTGCCCTGCTGAATGTGAAGCTGATGCAGAGAAGTCATGTGGTTATATACAGTGTCTATAAGTAATTCATATGAAGTGTGAACACCATGTCATCACTATCATTTTTTCAGATTTGAAATTAGTTGATATTACTGCTATCATATGTTTATCACAACGTTACAGGAAGTCAGTGTTTCCTCAGTAATTGTAAAAGAGGAAGCAACACATCACTGCATTCTCGGCAAAACCTTTTAAATAACAAACACATGAAGTCTGAGTGTGTTTGATATTTAGAAATAAATTAGCATATTAATGAAAGCTAGTATTAAATAAACAACACAGTTTATATGCAGATTCTGTATGTAAGTTGATGGAGCTGACCTCAGGCCTACATCTCCTCAGGTTAATGTGGACACCACAAAAACTTCATATTACACTGTGGTTTTATTCTGTTTTGGGCTGAGGCTATCTGGATAGCATGCCAACTTAAGTAGAAGTAGTTTAAGTCATCAAAACAAAATTAAAGAGCACTGCTTTCTTACCAGAAATAGACAAAGCTAAATGCTGAATTCTGAACTCGATTTAAAGGCAGAAGCCACATGTGACTGGTCAATGTGGGGACATGTCCACTGTAGTCAAATAATAGGAGACTATTGAAGACTTTTGGGCAAACAGTTCAGCAGCAGTTACAGCTCGACATTAGCATTCATGTGGAGTCATGTATGTGTCCATCTGATAGAGCTTAGGTCCACATACACCTGCTGCCTCCTGCAACCAAAAGCAACACAACAGAAGCATCAGCTAAAGCTGAAGCTAAAGCTGCAGCTTAATCACAAGAAGTTCTTTGGCTCATTGATCTTTGACATGCATTACTATTTTCAGTCACAGCTACTTTAAGTTCTCATGAAGGTTTAATTTTTAGTTTCGGGATCATTCAGTTAGCTATACTGTATGTTTCTGTATACACATGTAGACACACACATGCTTTTTTCTAATATCTGTCAAAATATTATTCAAAGGCCTAATCTCATCTGGAATAAAAGTTAAAAAAAAAAAAAGTAAGAAACCCAATGCTGTTGACATTAGATACAGGATCATTTGGTAATCAACACAACAAGAGAGGTTTCGAAGGTCCAACCGCAAGACTGTCCTGACCTGACTGTCCTGACCGGAGAAAGCCCAACTAATCTTCATGGTAGATAAATCCAAATCACACCGATGGATAAATGGCAGTGGAAAACAAAACGGGCCTATCTTTTTTCCTTTTGCTTTTTATTGTGCTGAACTGTCCAGAAAATATTTCATCGATCCCAGGGGCCAGTCTGTGTGATTGTAAACCACAAATTTATGAGGAATAGAGGAAGGAATCGCCTCTTCCATGTACGTGCATGTTAAAGCCTCCTCCTTTATTATTGTTATTAAATGAACACAAACTAATTGGATGTGGAAAGACATCACCAGTAAGAAAAGGTGTGTGTTGTCTCTGAATTCCTGCTCCTTTAATTTTCTGACAGTATAATCTCATTCATGTTTTTCAGTGCCACCAGCCAATTAATCATCCACGTCATGGTGACTAAAGAGGTGCCACGGAGTATTTACACAAAACAACTCAACAGTAGGGCTCTGTTTTGCAAGAAGGATACTGTACAGTGTGTGTGTACCTGTGGTTAGTCTCTGTCAGTGGCTTTTATTTAACTTAGCCACAGAGCAGCTGCTGCACTGTGCACAACTGAGGAGGGACCGTGTCCAATCTGAAGCACCTGGGAAAGACATTGGACGAGGCCCATTGTAACCGACTAATAGTTCCATGTACATTTCCAGATGTGGTATTCAATTTCAGAGATCTGCGATCAACCTGTCTGACACACGCCAAAGCTAAGTATGAAAACAAAACAAAACTTATATTTGAAAAAAATGAACTGAAGGCCCACTCTTTAACTGTTTGACTGTAACTCCTTTTCTTTCTTAAGTCTCAATTTGAAATTTAGACATGGATTTAAAACTTTATTTCACCACTATATTCACTTTTAAGCACCATGTGACTGTCAGCTTCGATATGACAGGCTGTATATGTCCTATCTTGCAGAGAGAGTGACACGGAGCAGAGACAGAGCTCCTGTGTGGGTCTCAGGGTTAAGACTGTGCAACAGAGTAAATGGGATAATCGGGGTTTACAGATCCTGGGTGGCTGCAGTGACGCAGGGCTTTACGCTGACTAATGAAGTGTCACTCACACCTGCCCCACTCTTTCATATTCCCTCTGGCCAGCTTTTATCTGACCCTTGACCCCACCCCTTCATCCATGAGCACTTGCAGTAGGAGCCATGAACTGTCTTATTGAATCCTCCTTTAAAAAAGTATACAGATTATAACAGTTTTAAAGTTATAATTTATTTATAATTACTAATGTCATGTGTGTCTTAAACTGTGTGTAATAGGTGTTTTTACAGTTAAGAGGACATAGCTACTGATCACCTACACAAGCTGAGGGTGACCAATCAGTGACAAGGCTGCAAAGAGTCTGATCTGAAGGTGTTAGAGGTCTGGGGCTAACGGGTTTAGGAGATTCTGAGAAAATATTTCCTGTCTGCTTTAATAAACAGCACACAGCCCATATAGGGGACTGTTGGGGGCTTAGTGCTTTAATGTGGTAATGGCCCCGTAAGCCACTGTATTAGTTTATCTGAGGACCTGAATCGGCCCACAGGGGGCGACATGACAACATGAAGTGAGCTGAAGAGCTCGTGCAGATCAAATCAGTTTTAGAGACTTGGAAATAATTTTATATTTAATGTGTTTTATTCTTTTCTGTGACTTTTTCTGTTTTTTTTGTTTGTTTTTTTTTAGTTATAGATTCGTGATAACAACCATGGGTAATATCTGAGCACGCATGAATTTGGGTGCACCAAACAGGCTAGACTTGTGAGTAACATAGTGAATACTGTTGCATATGGGGCTTCAGACTAAACTCTGTAAAATGCAATATGATAGAAGTGTGTTGGAGAACTGGTCTGTGTGTGTGATCACGGTAAGCAGGTTTTCAGTTAGCAGCAGCCTGTCAGAGGGGGGCGGGGTTGAAGCACAGGCTGACATCTTCAGACCACAGACCTGACTCTTGCAGAAGGATAGCGCAGGTCAAGTGGGCAGGTAACGGTTAACTTCTCCACAACAAGTGAGGAAGAAAAAAAAAGTTGAACTAAAGAGAGCTAGGAAACGTAGCCTGGATTTCCTGAGCACAAACAAGTTGCATTAACTGGGATTATTGGTTGGCAGCGCGAGGGAGAAATTAAAAAACTATGTAAGAGCTGCGCGTATAAATCCACAAGATTCCTCCGAGGGGGCTGATCGTCGGAGGGGAGGATTGTACCAAAGTGCGACTCGAGGAGCAGCAGCTTATTCATGCAAATTCATAAAATCATAGGCGTGCCTTTGGGCGATGGAGTCACAGCCGGAAAAACAAACCCCCTCCTGGATCATCAGCGACCTTCAAAGACTGTGATGCGCAGCGCTCGGACGCATTGACAGCGGCACCGGGGCAAATGTTTTAAAAGCTCGGGAGAAAAGAGAAGAGAAAGTTAGGGCTCGTTTTTTTTTCTCTTCCCGCACGCTTTATGTTGTGCGTCTGCTCTTCTTCCTCAACACAACCACCAGCTCGACTGCTGCGCCACTGGATCCACAACCACAGATTTTTATTGTGCAAACTGTAACGGACGGCCGCGACTGTCACTTGTTTGCCTTTGGCTATTTTAATAGTTTTTTTTAAATAGTATTTTTCACATGTTTACGGTCAACGCAGACGACTTCAAACACAGTGAACCCTGATGCGGATGAAGTTATCGCCCTACTTTAGTGAATCTGTGCGTAAATACGCCACCGCTGATTTGTTCAATTTTTGAAAAAAAAAACGATTGAAGTTTTTTTTTTCTTCACTTTTCTATTGAAATCGCCGTGGACTTTTCTCGCAGCACCATGTCAGAGGACGACAGCAGCTCCACCAACAGCAGCAAAAGCAGCAGCAACAACAGCAACAGCATGTCCGACACAGAAGGCAGCAACGTTAGCGTCCTCAGCTGGGAGCAAGTGCAGCGGCTGGACGCCATCCTCACCGAGACCATCCCGATCCACGGCCGCGGAAACTTCCCCACTCTGGAGATGCAGCCGCGGCAGATCGTGAAAGTGGTGCGCAGTCGGATGGAGGAGAAACAGATCCACGTCCGGGACGTTCGGTTAAACGGCTCCGCAGCCAGCCACATTCTGCACGAGGACAGCGGACTAGGCTATAAGGACCTCGACCTCATATTTTGCGCAGACATGAAAGCTGAAAGTGATTTCCAGACTGTGAAGGACATAGTTTTGGACTGTCTCCTGGATTTTTTACCGGACTGTGTGAATAAAGAGAAAATAACCCCGTTAACGTTAAAGGTACTTCCACCCCCAACTTTGTGCTTTTTTTTGTTGTTGTTGTTTTTGTTGTTTTCTACTTTAGTTAGCCTATTTTCTTTTAGAAATGTGATAACGTTTTTGCATTTGTGCCAATTAGGCTCAGTAATATCTGTGTAGCTTAATGTGCGATTAGATTAGGTTAGTGATAGTAAAAAGTTGCTTTTCTGTAGTTAAGAGGATTGAGTTAAACCAATTTGGAAGGGATCCTGAGCTCAGCCTCCTAGATCCTATATCCAAGTACATTCTATGGTCTTTACTATTGGGGTCAATGGCATTAATAGCACAATATTTATAACACACAGGCATGCAGTATTGTTTATGGATACAGGAACATGTTGTGCATAAAACCTAGTTCCACAGGGCAGAATCAGAATACGTATGTTTGTGGCTTTGCTGAATTATTGTACCCTTAAGGCAATCTTAA
The DNA here is from genome assembly GCA_900303245.1 of Selene dorsalis. Lineage (NCBI taxonomy): Eukaryota > Metazoa > Chordata > Actinopteri > Carangiformes > Carangidae > Selene > Selene dorsalis. Next base: position 41,645 of record OMNW01015875.1, read on the forward strand.
TGCTTAATGTTTATGTTCTCTCTCTCCCCCTCTCTCTCTCTCTCTGTCTCTCCCCCTGCTTATGCCTCACACGCACAAACATAGGAAGCCTATGTGCAGAAGATGGTGAAGGTGTGTAATGACTCAGACCGCTGGAGTCTCATCTCCCTCTCCAACAACCGGGGGAAGAATGTGGAGCTGAAGTTTGTGGACTCTCTCCGGCGGCAGTTTGAGTTCAGCGTGGACTCCTTTCAGATCAAACTGGACTCCCTGCTGCTGTTCTACGAATGCTCAGAGAACCCCATGGCCGAGACCTTCCACCCTACCATCATGGGAGAGAGTGTATACGGGGACTTCAGCGAGGCCCTGGACCACCTACGTCACAAGATCATCTGCACCCGGAACCCGGAGGAGATCCGAGGGGGGGGCCTGCTGAAGTACTGTCACCTGCTGGTGAGGGGTTTCCGTGCTGCCTCTGAGTCTGAGATGAAGTCCCTGCAGCGCTACATGTGCTCACGGTTCTTCATTGACTTCCCTGACATCGGTGAGCAGCAGCGCAAACTGGAGTCATACCTTCAAAACCACTTTGTGGGCCTGGAGGACCGCAAGTACGACTACCTGATGACCCTCCATGGAGTGGTCAACGAGAGCACGGTGTGTCTGATGGGACACGAGAGGCGGCAGACCTTAGGGCTGATAGCCATGCTGGCAGTGCGAGTGCTTGCCGAGCAGAACGTCATTCCCAATGTGGCTAATGTTACATGTTACTACCAACCTGCTCCTTATGTGGCAGATGGCAACTTCAGTAACTACTACATAGCGCAGGTACAACCGGTGTTTGCTTGCCAGCAGCCTGCGTACTCCACCTGGCTTCCCTGTAACTGAGACAGCCCTGAGGAGAGGAGGAGGGAGAGAGTGTGATTTGTTTTAACAGGATCAAGCGGCATAGTCACTGCCTCAAACCTGCCCGGTGTTTGACAGCTGACAGAAAAAGGAGTCATCTTTTTAATGTTTTGCATCAAAGCTTGTGTTTTTGTTCATACGTTGAGTATGAATGCTAAATAAAGAACAGTTGGCTTTTCGATTCAAGTACGTATTTCAATGTGAATATCTCACATTTCTTGAAACACAGACATCAGCTGAACCTGCACAGGCCTATTAGGTCTGGAAAGGACTGATCTGGGTAGCTTGGAAATAATGGCTGAGTGCAAATACGTGGCAGCCTTTAATGCAAGCAGCAGAACTGTCATCAAAGACTGATGAATCTGTCACGAACTGATTAGCCAGCAGGATCCATCAGCAAACGGCTGCATCAGTGTCCTGAATTTGACAGCTACTCCAGCCCGGCTTGGGGTGTCTTTCTCAGTGCCGACACACACACACACACTCACTCACTCACTCACTCACTCACACACACACACATGCACACACACACACACACACAGACTCTCACAATCAGAGGTGTATGCAGGGCTCCAAAATGAGCACCTAGACTCTGCTTTACGTTTGATCAGCTGAGGTGAGATGCTGTTCAATTAGTTTGGATAACAAACCGGTATCTCTGCCTTGCATTTGGATATAATTATGGTTGTTTACAGACCAAAGATTTTTTTGATTGTTTCTAACATTAAAACCCAATTTTGGTGGGGGGTAAAATAAACAAAATATGAAGCTATGTCTATTTGTATATGTGAATATGCTGTATTTGTGTTTATAAGTGCCTATTGCCTCTTCGTCAGGCAGAGAAAACAGTGAGCAGGCCATATGACTTTTGTGAATTAGCCCCACTCTATTTATAGTCAGGCACACGAGACAATAGCACCCCAGAGGCTTGTGAATGTATACGTGGAATCATGCGCAGTCAGTGTCTGTGTTATGTTTGGATGCAAAAAAGAAGAAGCAAAAAGCACCATGCAGTAAAGTAGCAGTCAAATGTGTGATTGATGGGGTTTTGCGAGACTCACGTTTTATGTGTTGATATTTGAACACTCCAGATTTTTATCTTCTCTGAGTGATGCTAAAATGTCCCCAACTTAATACTGTTCAGCTGTTATAACAGAGGTTGGCCAAGCATTTGAGATCATCAGCAACAAAATTCAGCTTTCACGCACATACACACACACACACACATACACATACAATATTTCCTGTATATTTTGTACAGTGGTGCTCCTCCATTTTCTCATCTGAGGAAAAAAAAACAAGTTCACAAAATGATAGATAAGAGACAGATAGAGAGGAAAGACTGCAGCTTCACAGAGAGCTGGTGTGTGTTCCTATGCTTCCTCCTACAGTTGAAAGATATTTGCCGAGACACCTCAGATGATGAGACACTATTTGCTGTAGCACCCTGGCAGGGAATTCCTCAGCTGCTGCTGAAGAGCTTGACTTGAGCTGGGGTTGGGTCTGCAGACGCTCTGTTCAGGGTTCAGGAAAATGTTGTGCCAAACATTTTGGTGGCCCCCGCTGATAGCTCTAAAAATTTAATGAGCCATTTGTTGATGTCGACAAAGCTGCTGCGTTATAGAAAACAAGGAAAGAGAGACTGGAGAGAGAAAAAAAGAGGAAAAGGGGAATGTAGTGGTTAAAAGGCAGGAGGGAGAGTGAGTCAGTCTGGAGAGATGGGTGCAGCTGGTGATGGGGTTTATCTCTCTAGGGCTACCATGCTTTACTGTACAAACTGTCTCTGTTAAAATCAGATTACAACTTAATGGACAGTGCTGCAGCTTTTTCCCTTTTTCAGGGAGACCAAAATATTCAGTTATCAGCATTTGCTGTCTGTTTTTATCATCTGATTGTTGTTTTAAAAAGAGTGAAAACTGAATAAAATCGAATGCATTTACACCAGCTTCAAGTGACTTTAAGTTGCAGCTTTTTTGTCATTTGCAACGTTGCTTTAATGAAGCCCATTGATGGTTTTTATGCTTCATCCACACCCATTTTAAAGAACTGTATATATATATATATATGTATGATTACATGCCTCAGCTTTGCCAACACTCCTTTTCTCTGCAAACTATCCTGTAGCCTTTTCACTAATGGCAAAAATGGTGATTTTAAGCATAAAGACGTGGGTGAGAGCCCACAACCAGCATCGACTCAACAAAGAGAAATTCTCTCGCTGAAAAAGCATTCCTCTCTTGCCCTTTGTCTGGCGATCCATACCTGCTCTGTTCAGTCGTTTCTCCTTCTCAATAACTGTCCACGTCGACCGTATCCTTTGGATTGTGCAGGCAATGTATTGTCACTTGATACTCAGTGAAGTCCTAACAGCTGACTTGCTAACTAGCTTTAGTCTGCCTGTCAGTTAGTGATTGTGCCTATCAGTTAGAGATTGTGGGTTACTGCATTGTCTTGTATGAGTTGTCTCAAATATCTGTTTCTGTTTATGCAGTCTTTTACAAATCACACTTTGAAAAAGAAAAGAAAAAGATCCTTGTCTTGTATGTATATTTTTTATGATTGTTATTTTTATAAATGTATCAGACACTGCAGATGGTGCAGTGCTTTTGAATCTGTGATTGGGCTTCAAAGGATATGTTCTCAATAGCTTTTTTGCTATATTATGTTATGTGTCCAATGGGTCAAAAGGTTAAAGATGTTTTCATCAATAAAATATCTGAAAACCAGATTTGCGATGTCTGTCGTTTTTATTCATCTGAGTCTAAATCACGTTTACTGCGCTGGCTCCCTCTGAAACCTTCTGCCAAACACGAGAATTTGCTCATTTGTCTCTTAACGTCAGATTTCTTCTTTCAGTGGAGAATCAGAGTGTCTCTTTACACTGACGTAAGCCATTCAGTGGCTTTCACATGGGTTCCCCCATCTCTCGCTCACAGAGGCAAATCCCTGCCATGGCCTGCCGGGCCCATCAGGCCCAGCCAGAAACCCGTCCAGAACTGGCCCGCTGCTGCCAGAAAGAGCTGTTGTTGAATGTGAGGGGATTTGCATCCACCCAAAAAAGAGACTTTAATGCTTTTGTACAATGAATATCTTTGCCTGCTCATCAAATTCTCTCTGTCAAC
>OMNW01015875.1:45730-57328 GCA_900303245.1 Selene dorsalis
ACTGTCTCATGGTTGTCAGGCCGAAATAAAACTCACCACAACAGAACTGACTGTCACACAGATCACATGACAGACTTGTCCTAGATAGAGAGGGATATGGAGAGGAAAACACTGAATGAGTAAGAGATTCGCTGTATGACACAGGGCTATTAATGACAGATATGATAAGGACATTAACGCTTTCACTTAATCGCATTTACAGCTTATTTATCTGAGGGAATGATTGACAGGTGGGGGCTGAACAGTAATTCTCATACAGGTATGTGAACAAAGCTATTGTTGTTTGGCTCAACGGTTTATTTAATGTTTTACATTGAGGTCAGGCATAAAAAAATGCCAAAGGCCTGGGCTTAAAAGGTAGGTTGGGTCTTTTAAAACAATACTAGCATACCAGTGTGGACAGTTAAAAAGTGTGAATTGTGTACTAAAGGGACTCACTTGGAAGGATGGACGCTGGATTTGCCTAACCCATATGATTTTCAGCTGAATGATGGAATGTGTTTTTGCACAGAACAAGAACGGTGGATTTTAATCCCCATGACTTACATTGAAATCACTGCAGAGAGGGATCTAGTTTTAGCTGGTATGAACAGGAAAAACAACTGCAGCATCCAACAGCTCTTTCACAGTTCATATGACTCTCAGAGTATTGTCCCAGTAGTACGATAACACAGCCCTGACATGTCAAACTGAAGTTTTTACAGTCCTTTATTGTTTAAAAATGAGGATGATGAGTTGGCGTACACATTTGGGCCATTTTGTTTCCCATTTAAATTGTGCTGTATATGAATTGGCAATGCTAGTTTAGGTTATTATTAATTAATATTAGTTTGTGAGTTAATATGATGATAATAATATAAATAATATACATTTCATAAGTGTAACAAATGTTGTTTATTTATAACCTAGGCCTAAGTAGCAAACATACCATTATTAACCTTATTGGTGAGATATAGGTTCCATCCTGGTGGCACTGAACATAAATAAAGACATCATGCATCAGAAGAAGTTACCCTTCCTCCATCAGTCCCATTCTTATTCTCACAAATTGAACCTTTAAAACTGCACTATTTTTATATGAACAACAAATTGAATAAATATGTTTGTCCCACAGAGAGGTCTTCACCTGACTCTTCTCCCTCCATCTATGAAGCCTGGTTTCAGCCACTTGTTTTCGGTTTGAGGTCCTATAACCTTTATGTTTTGCTTCACTTTCATCACTCTCATGTATCTGTTTCTTGCCAAAGAGGAGAACTGTTTTTAAAATACACTTCACACAATACGTTCAGATAGATGATAACATGTCGGTGTTGTGTGCACGTCGTGCTGCACTGACCCCAAATTCTAGTCCCAGAGTAGGTGTATGTCTTTAGTATCCACCTGGATGATGCAGTATTGAGCACGGCGGTATTCAGAGCCATACTTTGGCATTTGTTTCAGTCTTAATTTCAAGGATGACTTTACTTAATCCTCCCCTTGAGAGCCCTTCTCATTTTGGAGTTACTCTAAAGAAGTCATTTTTGATGTAATAACGGCGCCAAAGGGCCTAAATCTCCTTCTCCTTGATTTGAGATGCAGCATCAAACAACATAGGCCTCTTAATTTGAGGGAGCTTTCATTTTAAAGTTGAAAGAGTGAATTGTGAAAGACCCCTCTCAGAGCAGCTATAGCTGGGAGAAGCTGATAGCTCAAGCCAACCACAGAGTGAATCCACATCGTATTTGCTGGTGAATGTCTTTATAATTACCTGTTTACCTTTGAATAAAAGATTAGATGCTTGTCATTCATACTCCAGTTCCTCATCCCTCCTGCTCGTCTGCGAGCTCAGCTGCTCTCTAATGGCTTTTCCACAGCAGGGATTGGAGAGTGGCCTGCTTCATGGGATTTCTCTCCCTTTTTTCCTTCCCTGTTGCTGTGAAGAATTTTTTCCAGATGAAAGTTTTGATGGAATAAGCAAGAACCATTTGGAGGGTGGCTTGACCACGGTCGGTCCAGTTCAGGCTCCGGTCCAGAACGGTGTGGAACGATCACCACGGCCAAGCGAACGTAATGCTTCAGTTTAACAATGTGGCTTGGTCTCAGAGATCTCAATAATAAGAGCATTTCAACATTGTCTGTTATTGACTTATTGAAGGAGTGTGGGGATAACACTGAGCACACAGCAGGAGAGCAGACCCCCCTCCCACATCAAACTGGGCTTGTAAACAAATTCCAGAGGGTTGAGTTTGTACAAGCAGTGAGGAGGCATTCATCATGAACGTTAACAGCCATGGAGGACTTTCACTCTGTCAAGAGTCGGAGTGAAAGTCAGCTGCAGGTCACAGAGAGCCAGCCCCAACAGTGCACTACTGTTTTTAATGAAACAGCATCATATGAATAGATGTGGGCCTCCGCTCTCACATGCGCCTTCAAACAACCTGACTCCAATACTTCTTCAATCACCAGGCTCTCCCTGCTTATAGCTACCTGTCTGATGCTGCTGCCTCAGTGAGGAGGACCTATTTAATAATATAAACAATATGCCATTTTCAGACTGAATCCATCCATCCATTAGCAGCGCTGCTTATACATGTAGGGTCATTGTGGCTGGAGATGATCATCAGCCTGCATGAGAGGTACAAAGTAAAACCAGCTTATTCAGTGGCTAACTTTAATGTTCAAATCTAAAAAAAAACAATATGCCATTTAAGACATTGCTTCGTTCACTTGTTTTAATCCTGGCTTTCGTTTCACTTGTTGCTGCCACATGTTCTACAACATGCTCAGTTGTGGGAAAAGGTCTCTATCAAATTAAACATTGTAACGGCGTCAGTAACATTTGTTCCTTTGAAATATTCAAAAGTAGGTCACGGTGAGAAGCAGCTCAATTCAAGCTGTAAGTTGCAAAGAACCGAATAATGCTGAACAATAAAGTCCAAATGTCCTCACATTTGCTGTGGCGACAGGCTCAGACGACATGTTTTTCCAGAGGACTTGGAACAAATATGAACCATGTTGGGAAAACTGTTGCAGCAAAAAGGTGTCAAACAAAAGGTAACGCAAGACAACTAGTTTACTCTTGACCTGTAGTCACCGACTTTCGGAAAAAACACTAAAGAAACCAGACACCACTGGAAGAGAGACAGAGACATTGGAGTCAGCAGCAGGTGTCAGTGGCTGTTGTTACTAATGTTTGAAGATTTGTTGACTCTTGTAAAAGTATACCTCAGCTGAGACTATTGACACAGAGGAAATACAGAGTTGAAACGACTGAATGGGGCTTAGTGATTGATGGATCTTGCATGAAGTTACAGTTAGGGTGGAAGCAATGGGGGAGGGATGGGGTGGAAAAGGAAAAAAAAAGACTGGAGAGAGTTTAACACATGAAGAATAGCTGATCATAAAAGAGACGATTGAGTGTGTTTGTGTGTGTATGTGTGTGAGCAGAGAAGAGAGAAGGTGAGGGAGTGCAGGGAGGGAAGGTGATCCTCTCGTCTCAGAGATTAGTGGCATTGAGGTTAGCAGGTTTATCTTATATAAGTCTCAGATGAGCGTCCTCTCTACCTCAGCAACTGGGCCACAGAGAGAGAGAGAGAGAGAATCTAGTTTAATCATTCATGTGTGGTAAATATGATTTTGAACATCTCTGATTAGTAGCACATTTTTCATTCCTTATTGTCTGCTGCAATCAATTTCTCACAAAATCCTCTTTGTAACACTAAATCAGACCACATCATACAAACTGTATTAAATGGCATCTACCACTATCATCAATAATGTTAATTTCAAAAATAAGCTTTTTTTTGGTGTTGTTTTGAACAACTTTTTATCTCAAATATATCTAAATATAACATACTGAATATTCACATTTTCCAAATGCCTTGATGTAAAAACCAGAATAATAAGTCAGGTTATTATTGTTAGTAAGGAAATTAAATGAGGAATAACAGGATTGATTTCAATCGTGTGAAATAATAATAATATTTATCAAAAAAAATATATTGATGTTTATTTTTAATATACACAAAACAGAAACAAAAATAGTGAGAATACATCCACATCCTAATAGCAAAAATGGATGGATGGATGGATGGATGGATGGATGGATGGATGGATGGATGGATGGATGGAGAGCTGAATATAAGGATGAACAGAGATGGAGAACTGAATAGATGAATGTGCAGAACATAAAATTTGCTGTTGTACAGTTGGTAGTGTTGCCTTGCAAATGAGCTTATTGTTGTGCTGTCAACAGAAGAAGCCACAGATACTCATCAGCTATTGATTAGAAAAGACAAATTACCCTTGCAATAAATAATTAAATCAATATGCTGTCAAGCTGAGCAGAATTTACACTTTTGTAAAGCACATGAAAGATCCTGCTTGTGTTGACAAATCAGTTGTGTTTCAGTTTTTTGGTAAATGATCTAATCTAGTTTTGATAAAAATGATAAATAATTCATATTGTATGAGGTGCTTCTGTATGTGCAGCGTGAATGTTGTCAATAGACTGCGCAGGTTTACTGTATGATGCCTGCATATGGGCATGAGACAATTTACATTAACCACTGTTGGCAAGTGAGTATAAAGTTTCTCAGAGTCAAGCAACCAGAGTAAACAACATTACACCCACATCAGTTCAACAGATAGTGGTTATGCATGGGCAGGTGTGCATCTGTGCATGACTGGCGGGTCTCTTTGTTTATCTGCAACTGAATTAGATAGAGAGTGAGTGGGTTCAGCACAGTGTAGGAATCTAGACCCAGGTTTTTACTTTGACAGTAAAAACAGTTAGTATTGTCAGATATCTGATGAGTGTGAAAACATATGATTGTAATTTCTGTCTTTTATTATCATATTCCCAGTGTCATATGGCCAGTATAATGTCAGTGTAGAGTAAATCACTCTCGGCTAAAACAAAACAGTCATGGAGGGACCCTGCAATGTGATTTGTGGTGTGAGAAGACGCACTCCTTGGCAGGAAGATGACTGACTTTCTTTGTTCTGCATGAAACCTGTGGATATGACAAAGATATGACAAAGCCGACAAAGATATGACAAAGCTGCCTGAGTGGAGGGTATGTTCCCAGCCCTATCATTCAAAAAACAAGTAAATAAAGTCAGGTAAATAATCAAGTTTTAGATACAGAGGAAACTGCAAACAGCTCAAGTGGCAAAACTCTGATAGGAATGCAACAATCAACCTTCACTTACAATGCTGTAAGACAAGCTGACACCAGCAGGCTCTTAAGGTGTTAGACAGAAGATCCAACTTGAAAGTACTGTAGTATTCTTGGCAAATACGTCATTTTCAGCTTGGAAAATCACTTAAGTACACATTGTTTACCTGATGTTTAAAATACTGAGTGGCAAAGCTCCTCCAACACCTGGTTCTTTCATCACGTTCACCACAGAGTTGAGTTGGCATGCTAATGGTTGCTAATCAGTATTAAGCAGAAACACAGCAAAGGATGATGGGAATTCCATTTAGTTAGGTATTTAGTCAGAAAGCACAGCATAATGCCAACTGAGAAAATCCATCCATCCAAAGAATTTATCCTATTAAGACCTTAAATATTCTTTGTAGTGGTGAGTGGTTAGCGAGCCTGTCCCATGACCTCTGGTCGTTACACAGGAGATTGCCAGTTTGAACCCTGACCAGTAGGCCTAGTTGATTTGTGTGTCTGTTCCCCCATTCTCTCTCCCTGTTTCATGTCATGCCTTCAATGTCCTATCCAATAAAGGCCCCCCAAAAATCAGACTTTTGGTCTGTAGGACCAGTGAAGCTAACTGTAGTTATTGACAGGAGAATGATATTTAATGTCCTGTGCACTTTCTTTCTATTTTAACACTGGGTCAAATGACTACATGTAAAGTGATAGACAAGCTCATGGTTACAAACCTATCAAAGGACTCGACCTCTCGACACAATTTAACATCTTTTGTTTTGGATTTATAGTTTTGTTTCACACTTTGATTAAAACCACAAATGTCAACCTCGGGGTGGCACCATGACCGTCCCCATAAAACAGAATGATGGTCCAATAGTCGCTGAGATATTTCAGCCCAGAACAAAGGAGAGGCTCGGCAGGCCACATTGCCTTCCACAGAGTCACAATGGCAGCTTGGCTAAAAGGTTAATAAGAACCTTCGGTTTGAACTGAGATGGCTCTACAGATAGTTGTCAGGGTCCAGCAGAAGATGGAAGCTATAAATATTAAATATTAATCTCCACATTTCTTCTTTGTATTTTATGGCCTTTTCTTTTCATTGTTCTTCTGGGTAAACAAAAACAGGCAAAGAAAATCCTTAAGGACTGTCATATCATGTCGTGTATCATCCTGCTTGTTGCTGTGGCTCTTTCACCCCACATTAAAGTGTATTTTCCTCTAAACAGATGACATCCTTGGCACTTACACAACCCAGTGCTTTGAATACACCAGCTGCTTTACATGAATATGCATTTGTGCACCACTAATAGTAGCCTCACAACTCTATATACACTTGACTGATTACTCCCAAATACTGAGATAAACATGTTATCAAACCATGGTGAAAGATATTTTTGGCCTTAAGAAAACAACAACTGAATAGTAATGAATTCAAGCTTGTCACTACAGCCATCCAGTCTGCTCTCAGATACACCACAGTTTACTATATGAGATGTACTGTAATTTCATTATCATTTCTGGTATCAACATAGCTCTACACATCTCACAACTGGGGCAAAATCCAACTGAATGGGATCCAAGCAATTTGGAGTGCATTTAAGCTGGCCCCACATAACAAACAAAGTACTTTTTATAATAAAAAAAATGTTTAATGGTTTAGCTCCTTCCTACATTTGTGACATGCTCACCGATTATACACCAGAGAGATCCCTTAAATCATTAAATAAAGGGCTTCTCACATATATTTCCAATCAACTCACAGTATCTTCACTTACTGTTTCTCATTATTGTCTACACCATGAAACACAGTCAGTTTCAACAGTGTCTTCTTTTAAAAGTAAGCGTATGTCTTTTTATTTATGTCCTTTGTCATTATCTCTGCTTTATTTTAAAGCACATATGTCTGTTGTATGAAATGTGCTATATAAATAAAATGACTTGCATCTATAGTATTAGTTTGAACATGCATGAAACATATAAGTAAGTAAGTGTGCCTGTAGAGTAAGTATGTAATCTAATTCACTGGATGTCAGTTCATGGATCTCGTGATTTTATGAAATACAACTTTTAATTTGCTTGACAAGTTTCATTATTTCTATCAAATTAAATTAAATTAAATTAAAAGAAGTTTAAATACTCAAATGTAAACGTTTTATATGTAGAACAATAAAAAAATAGCTTAACTATAAAACAGTAAAAAGTAACAGCCAAGTTAAAAAAGAAGGTACCACATACCAACAGATTGAAGGCTGACATATTTATACACTGTGTAAACTGGGTGATAGGGATTTTACAGCAAACAGTGTGTTGACTACATGTTGGGAGTTTTTCCTCAGTCGATGTGAGGGTCTAAGGGCAGAGGATGTTGTCATGATGCTGTAAAGCCCTTTGAGACAAACTGTTTGTAAAACCGGGCTATACAAATAAAATTGCCTTGCCTTGCCTTAACAGATTTTCTGTCCACTCTGTCTGCAGCTTGTTTCCAACATGGTCAGTTAAATCATCAACATCAAAGCAGTTGGAACCGTCTTTGCACCAAGCTAGGCAGGATACGAAGACAATATGATAAAACACACACACACACGCACACGCAGGTGTTCATCATAAAATTGAGTAATGGCTACATTTGTTTAAGCTGCTTCAGTCTCAGGCTTCTCGGTTTTTGTGCGTGCTGGCTCGCGGTCACACTGTCCCTGCTGACTGGGACACTTGATTAGAGCAGAGCCCCCATTAATGTTATTGGTAACACTTGTGCTTTTCCTCCTAAGTCCAGTCTAAAGTCTGCTGTGAAAAAGATCTATGATATCAAACTGCACACCTCAAAATAAAGTTAATAGGTGTATTTCCTAATATGCTGAGCAGTGGCCAAGAAAGTAGCATGCCAAGAACAATCTGTTGTTTCGTCCTCTTGGTGAGCTTTTGTAAGGATAAATACATAATTAGATATAATTATTATAATCCAGAATGTCAATTAAGGATCCAAATATTTTTGTGCCCTCCAAGCCTGCACCACAACAATTTGCTTAACTCCAGTTTGTAGCCACACATGTATGAGCATTAAGCCGTTCACCTGAGTTCCTTTAAGAGCCTCTTCTGTGCCATTGAGCCTCAGTCGCTCACAGTCAGTGTGTGTGAGACTAAGGCAGCATTGAGATCTGCAGTCTCAGGGGTCGCTCTGTGGAGCCGCCGGCTTGGTTCACAGGGGTCAGTCTGAGGATGTGCACTGTTTGCATTGCAAAGCCACACTGCTGCCAAAGTGAGCCGTACGGACCTTTTAGAGCCCTCACCAGAAAAAGAACAGCATTTTTGGAAAGTCTGAGATTTTTTTCCCCCTCGCTTCAGGATCTTAACTGTAGCTCTGAACATGTGGATGTTTATATACAGTGAGAGGAAACTATATGTTATGTGTGCTCAGTGCAGTGTAATGTATTTTACAATGCAAAGTCCAAACTATTACAGCTATTGTCAATATAGTAAAAGTGGTTAAACCTATGATTTCTTTTCTTTTCTTTATATCTGACCTCACAAGCTTTTGGAAATTACCAGGTATATTTTGTGTGTATATATGCACATGAGAGAGCATGTGTGATGAGTGTGTGTGATTCATGATGCGCTCCAAGCTTCCTCATCCTCTCCTCAGAAAAGCACTTGTCTGGTCACAGAACAGTAATTCATTGTCTGACAGCTGTTTTCATTTCTCTGAGCCTGCCCTGCTTGGATCCTGGGGTGTAATTCCACACACAGGGCCAGCTGGAGGTTTTCCTACAAAAAAAAAAAAAAAAGGGCCATGGGCCCAGTGCTGATACATCCGCCAGCAAATAGCACCAACAGAGCATCACTGGACCTGAAATCACCACACGTCTCCTCCACTTAGTGTGTATCCACCTGTTTCATGTCCAAAATACATAAAACCAATCTCCAGTGGACTCGTGATTGAACTGGACTTTAAATTCAATTATGTGTCTGTGGATTTTGTTTTGTTTTTATACTTTTTGGACATCTTCATAAACACCTGCTTCATTGTCTAAAGCTCAAGCAGGACTGAAGCTGCAAACTGCACTGTATATACAGACAGAACAATCGGTGCAAATTCACTAAAAAACACACCTTCAAAAATCATGATACAAGAGAAGTCAGTGAATTACACGCACAGAGTAGCACTGCCATCCACAAAGCCACACTGCTAGCAAAAAAAAACTGAAGTAATGTTCTTCAGCAGCATTAACGTTTGTAGATCTCTGACGACATGACAATTTTTGGTTATTCTAGATTAGCAGGCTGTAATAAACACAACAGCTTTATTAGACTGTTAAATGCTCTTATGTCACTGAATAATTTTATTTTTAGTAGAGCAGTGAGGGCTTCATTAATGTGCTTCTTTAATGGTTGCATGAGGGTAAAAAACAAGGGCGTGTATGAGACATTTGTTAAAATCTTTTTTTTTCACATTCTGTGCTTAAAATTTTATTCTATTTTTTTCCTGTCAACTTTAATTTCTGCCTTTTGCCATAATTTGTACAGCTGCCTGCTAATTAAACCACAACATCTGCTTTTCAATTTTTTTTATTATTATAGTTATTAACAATTAGAGTAATCTTAATTTATTAGTTTTCAAATAACTCTCCAAACATTGCTGAACTAGCAACAATTACCCATATCCTGAACAGACCTGCAGATACATGTATCTTAAGAGAACCATAATTTCAGCCTCAAACTGTTGAGTTTACTAAGATTGTCAAACCCTGTACTGTAGTAACATACTTTGACAACGTTGTTACCGTTAGAAATGTAATATCCGTGTGTTCTTGTCCCATGTTGTCACACAAACCAGCCCAGATTAAAACCTAGAGTCTGAACCTTGTTAACCTTTTGACGTTTGACATAAACATCTTGTAACTTCTGACTGGACTGAGGCGATGGCACGATAAAATGGTCCAGGTCAAAACAAGCCGAGGGACGAGCTCCAGGCTGCTCTGCTCTGAGTGCCAGGTCTCTCGATGAGTCATGAGCAGAGCCCGTTTTACAACCATTTTCCCTTTCATTTCCTGTCTGGATGACCCAAACCCCTCTGGAGGGTGGCTTGTAACACAGCTCCGGTTCGGTTTGGACACCATCTCCGCCCTTCATTTGTAGACAGGATGTTTAACTGGACCGCCTGGAGAGGTCACCAGGGGGGTGGGGGTGGGGGCCCCTGGGGTGACCTTTCCCAGATGGTGCAACAACAACAGTGCATTCACCTTGGTGTTGATGGTGAAAACCACTCACCATTACAGCATAACACTAATATCTGATTGCGTGTAAGAAAAAAAAACAAACAAAAAAAAACAACAACCAACAAAAACAAACCCAATTTAAGTGATTTTCATGGAAGGATAAAGTGATCCTCTCTATGGGTCAAACGAACAATTCTCTGGCCTCTTAAACCCTGTGAAACAGTGATCTGGTCCACTGGGAGAACAAAAACACATTGAAAACTGCTGTTTATCTCAGCTGCTGAGAGGCTCATATTGTGAGGACAAGGTTGTGATGTTTTGCAAGTACTTCAGTAACTGTAAGCTCCTATATCTTTGCACTGATAAACTTTTTGTTTACCCAATGTCTCTCAGATCAATGTCCCTTTCTTCCCTTTTAATCCAATTTGTCAATTCCTTTGTACTTGGTGCTGTGAGGTGCTGCCATTTCACACACTGCAAAATTAATTACACTCAGTACGTTACAGTGAGAGTCAAACAAGAACAGATTAATTATCTACACTTGTTTTCATTATTGGATCTTGCTATGCATTTCTCTGAAAGTTCTGAACGCATTTTTCTTTGAAGATATGTGTGAATTTGCCATTTTTTACGTCTATTACCACTTTTGTGTTGGTGTTAGTTTCCTGACAGGGAAATAATTTTTCAATTTTGCACTATAGGCATGTTTAATGATGTAAATGCTTAATTAGAGGACAGTGAGCACTGATACCCATGATATTGCTCTGTACATTTGCAGCCACCACAGTGAAGGAATTAGACTTGTAAAGCCTATACAAGAGAGACAGAGACTTTGAAAGATAAGGGCTGCCGGGAGCTTCGTTCTAATGTTTTATTGGCACAGACTACCAATTTTCAACATACCTCTCTCCTCAAGTGCTCATTAAAGCTAAAATTACACCAGTTAAAGGCTTATAAACCGCCATATCTCTGCAGCTTTACAGTGAAAGCGCAGCTCCTGAAAAGCCATTCCTGTTTCCCTGGACAAGTCTCTGTGCACCAGCTATGGACCAACAAATCCAGAACCACTGAGCCACAGCTATACTTACCTGGGATAAAGATGACAGTAATTATCAGGTTTTCCATCATCATACCATGTGCGAGTGGAATCCCTACCCCACTGTACACACCTGCCCTAGCACAGGTAAGTACAACCCTCCTGCAGTGGAGCAACTTGAATGACAGATGCCTCCACA
>OMNW01015879.1:0-10279 GCA_900303245.1 Selene dorsalis
ATGGCAAATGCAGCATATTGAGAAATTCTTTTAAGTAAAATAAAGAAAAATTTTGGCGCACTTTAAACATGCCTCCATAATCACAAAGCCAATGGTTAGGAATAGTTGGGAAAACTTGCATAAAAGCATTACAATGTAAAACAAGATTTGAATGAAAATAAATTTCATCATTTAGTTGAGTTGAATCCAAACATCTGCTTGCAGCCTTCAAATGATTTTACTGACGGTTCCAACGTGTCATCTTTTGAGATGTTTACAACTCAAGGTCAAACACAAGCTGCTCTGTTATTTGGGCCACAATGAAAAGCTTTGCTCCTCCAAGTTAAACTCCACAAGAACAACATTTAACAAAAATCTGAATTAGGGCGACAATGGCGAAATGCATCATGCCTCATTGTTAAATTACCAACCATTTCTTGAACTGCCTGTTTTGAAGCCCCATTCGCTGTCCAATATGCATCAAACTATTATAGGCTACAGTGCGTGGAGAACTCTGCTATTACTCTAGAGATACGTCCATTAGCATTACCTTTGACACTATAATGGATGTGAGATACAATTTTCTGCTCTCCATTTTGTATTTGTAAGGATAATAGGGGGATTATCTTGAAGGCCTTATGCTACACACTCAAGAGTCAGACCACATGGAGGATGGAGAGCTCTGCAACAGTTGTTTTCACATCCTCCCCTCTCTCCCTCAGCCCTTCCCTCTGCTCCAAGATCCTCTCGGAGAGAGGCAGGGAAGATAAAGCATGTCATTATTCTATTAAAGACCTACAATTTTTGTAATGGGACTTGCAGCGGTCGGCAGAAGTGCAGGCAGCTTCTTCAATATCCTGGACATTATTTGCTCGTTTAGTTAAATGATGTTTCTAATTCCCTCATAATTACTTGTAATGAGGCTGTCTCCCTCGTTTTGATGCGGCTACATCTTAATACAGCATGGCATTCTTTTTTAGGGATAATTACCTCTCATGAGGCCGGGGAGCAAGGCTGGGGTTTGTTGTGTGCTGCACACGTGGCAAATTGGCTTGTTTCCTGCCATCTTGTCTTCCTGCAAATTGGTAAATTAAGTTTTCTCGGCTGGAGCATCAGAACTGTTAAGTTTGCTTTCTTGGCTCCTTGAAATGATTGGCCGCACTGACGGGGAGATGGCTGTATATTCTGTGTTTTGTCCCATTCACTTTGTTAGACTATTTATTTTCTTAGTATACAGCGAATGTAAGAGAAGCTTAATGTTGGAGCAATAAGAAAATATTGAAGGGGGAGCAGTTTAGATATCATTTGTTTTCCAGGATCACAGAAGAACAAAACATAACCCCTTGATATTAAATCCTATGTTATTAGGATCGTACATTCACTTTTAAAGGCAAAAATTTAAAACAAAAATTACACTACAACTACAATCTCTTGAAATCTATGGACAGCGTTCAATATTTGTTCACAAAGAACACCTGAACTCTGGAAGCAAACAGCCCACGTTTAGGGGATTTATTGTCATCCTACCAGACAACAATAGTACCATAAAATATAACTGCACTGTCACTGTGTCAAAAAAGTCACTGAGGAGTTAGTTAATTTCTGTATTTATAATATAATCGCGGGAGACCGTTAAGTTTTTTGCAAAATCACAGGAATAATAACAAAAAAATTGTACATTTAAAAGTTTGCTTTGGAGGGTTTCATGCAGCATAAATAGCATGTATGACCTCAGTCTTATCTCTTCCTGTTTGCCTTAGTTTGCAGACCTGTCTGTGTTGTCCCTCTGAAATGATCCAGCTGCCGTACTCCAACCGCAGCCGTCGCAGGGTTGGCTGAGGGGTTTTTATTTCTAAGTGCTGATGTGTCGCAGACAGTTTGGCTCTACAAGGGCCTGTTATATGCCGATTAAAGAGAGGGAAGGAGTGCTCCCGCAGGGCGGCCTTGTACATTTACCCTGACCACAAAAAGGTCTAACGTTTACGCCCCGGTGCTGACATGACCTTCAAACAAGGTCCCTCTGCTGCCTGGGTGGATACAGGAACTGTCTGGAGGAGACCTGCAGTGAAACTAACAGACAGGAAGAAATCATATCTTTTATATCAGGAATGACCTGTCTGCCATATCCTGTGAAATTATAAGATATGGCTTTTATTGGGAAATACAGGAAAGGAATAGTTATTTTTCACACTCGCATGTATATGGCAAAAAGCGGTTGTGATTTTCCAAAAGCTTTTTTCAGTTTCAGTGAATGTTGAAACATGATACAAGAACGGTCTTCTCACCATTATAATCACCCACACTGAACAAACTGACAAACACAAAGAGCCTCTAAATAATTCAGATTCAAATCCAGTCATCACTCGTCTGTTGGTGGGAGACAAATATGTCAGTGGCTTTTGTTTTAATTTGTGAGAGCACAGGCAGATTCTCAAGTGATCCTCTTGTCTTTTGCTGGGTCAGTGATCTGTTTGTTATGAGATTTGATATTGAGCTCTTTTTAATATGGAGAGTTGGGATCTCTTTGTAAGGACCAAGTGGTCTCTTTCAGCTGCAGGGGTCTGGTGTATAGAGAGATGATCTGTCACTTCAGACTGAGACTGACTGCTGACCACATAGCCCCCAGCACAGCAGCAGGGAGCACAATGAAAGCAGCACACTATCACCTGACAGCTAATTAGGGATCACTCCCCTGGAAGGGAATACATTGTCTTTGAGGGAATGAGCAAGAGGTTTCTGAAATCCGTGTGAAGTGTCAGTCAAAGCCACAAGCCACCTGCAATTTCTAAAGGCAGCTCTTTGTGGAGAATTCGCTTGATTTACTGATATTTTTGGTCACCATCCGTATGTTGCTAATGTTCTACCAATATGATGTTGAAAATAAAGTGACCTTACATTAGAGAGCTAAATATAAACTGTTTATATAAACTGTCATTTGTCTCTTTCAAAGGGGCAAATTAAATGTAGCACTTCATACCTCAATGTTCATGCAATCTGTTTTAAATCTCACAATTTAGCAGCTCCAACTGTCCCCAGTTTTGCCAATTGTGCCTCTTTTGTGCACAAGGAGTGTGTGTGTGTGTGTGTGTGTGCAGCCATATGCACATAGAACAGTATGAGTCTGGTTTATAGGAGACCTGGGATTTCTTTGAAAACACATTTGTAACCATTAGTTGAGTATAAGGTTTCATGTGCAGAGTGCATCCTCTGGACTGGTGTCAGAGTTTCTGCGAGGCTCTGCAGCAGCCTCTCTTGGAGGAACAGTGCTGAGAGAGGGAGGAAGATGAGGGTGGTGGCGGTTGAGGAGGAGGTGGGGGAGCAGTGGAGCCGAGGCGTCCCACCAACAATGCATCACGGCAGGCAGTGTGTAACCTGAGCCCCCCCCTCTGGCCCTGGTGTGGCCTGCCACAGCGCACTCCCTCTTGGCGCCCTTTGCACCCCCAAGATGCTTTTAAAGAGATTTGGTCAGCGAGAAAACAGTTCTTCAAAAGAGTCGTCGTCACATTAGAAAGTAATTAGCCGGGCCTGAGGCCGAGGGTTCCCTGACCTGACTAATTCTGCACCTCTGAACAATCCGTCTCGGTGCTAGGCGGCTGGTGAGACGCGTTCTCGGTGTTGTGGGGAGGAGGTGTTTTGGCAGGGGAGATTCCCATGGTCCTGCAGGTGGACAAACCCCACAGAGGTCATCGGGAAAGGTTATTGGGTAACCCATCTGAGTAACGGTCTGCAGGTAGATTTGAAAGATATATACAGTAGAGTCCAAAGGTCTCTACTAAGAGACCACTTTCTTAGATACTGTAATTGTTTAACCCTAACAGTAGTTGGGATAAAAGGTTAATTGATAAAAAAAAAAAAATACACCTCACTACTTCATGTATTTCATGATGATTGATTGAGTTAAGAATTTTATGTATTAAAAAACTAGAGACCAGTTCAAAAGTTTAGTATTCCCTGATCTGGTATAGCTGTGCTTACTCTCAGATGTTTGTGATCTGGTAGTCTAACATGGATGCAGACCACCACATCATTTTTGCAGATCAATGCAGGGAAACCATTTCAGCACTTGGCCACCTGTTCTTCCAAGCCTGCAGGGCCCACTGGCAACAACCTTTCCTCTCACTATTAGACAAACTAATCTGATTGGGGAAAAAGACAGAGGTGGGGAAGGGCAGAATCTTACAAACCACATGCTGCAGGGTGGGACCCGACACCACCCGTTCTCTCTTCTCTGATGGTTTCAGAGCTACTATAGCCTTCAGCATTATCAGACTAACACACAGTAGGAGGTAGAATGAAAGAAACAAAAGAGAAAGCATGTGGGACTCCAAATGGAATCACAAACAACACCAGTTTTAAGCTGCTAATTGAGTTGTGAGACCCTTTGCATTTAATGGCATTTTCTGTTTTCATAAAAGATTGTAAAGGAGCCCCAAAGCATTTATATCTTACTCTGGACTTTACTTAGTTTCCTTTATATACTGAATTACTAGTAAGTGCTTTGCCATTTGAACCTTCTTCCATGCGTGATGACCCTGTGGACTTCTTAAGCAAAGCATATGAACATTTATACTGCGGAAAAAGACTCACTTCACAGCCATCAGTGCTGATGTAGTAAGACACTGGAGAGTGCAAAGGAAAACATGCACTTGTTAAACCAGCAAGACCCTGAAACAGCGTGGAGCAATTGACCAATTAGGAAGTGGCCCATCATGTCAAACTCATTTGCAAAGGGAAGGCTTAACCCTCAGGGTTCGAAGGTCGGGATCAAAGGGTGTCCCCCATGGGACCGCACAGGGATCCTTGAAGAAACGCTGATCCCAAGCTTTTGTAAAGGCATCTTCTAATTACAATAAATCTCCACTGGAAGGTAAAGACAGGAGTGCTTGGTACAGTGGCTATATGATAGCTCTGGCCTGAGGGCCTGCAGGTAGTCTATAGATGTCTGGAAAGAAGACTGATGGGAGATAGTGGTTGCCACTAGGGTAGTGGCCTCTCATTTGCCCAGGTCAGAACCTCTGAGAGTGATCACAGCTTTGGTGGCTCAGGCTGACCAGCACCTCTGAGCCTTTATAGCCTCTGGTGTGTAACTGGGTCTTTGACCTTGCCCACAGATTAGTATCAGTGTCAGTATTAGTACTGGATTTAACTCTCCCCATTCTTAGCCCTCTTTCTTTTATTGTCTTGTTTTCTCACAAAGGTGTGTCACGGTTGGGTTCCCCTGAATGGGGCACACTCTTTTAACCTGGATTTTAGCCCTCTACTGTGAACTGTGGAGATTGGTATGATTTTGCACTTCGATCTCTTTGTTATACTGTAATAGAGATCGCTAGGCAATGGTTTTGACATCTCAATTTCAGCTAACAAGTTTAAAAATTGAGTTTCTTGACCCTGTTGTTTGGACAGTAATAATAGCTGGGTGTAAAATACTGAGCAGATATTTGGCCTGTTTGATTAAAAAAGGGCAAAATGCATTTATATCCTATAATTTCATTAATAAACATACAGTTTGTAACATGGCATGATAAAGTTGAAACTGATGAAGAGTAAGACTTGGTGTGGAGTGGGTTCCTAAGTGAACCCTCAACCTGCATATGTTCATGCCCCAAGAGAGGACTTGCCTCTGAGGAACTCAACAGTTGTATATCCGACTATGTTTTCCCACTACGTATCAAATCTTGCTTGCAGAAAAACCTTCTTTGTTCCCTGCTTCGAGCAAAGTTGTATGACACTCTCTGTGCTCCTCTGTGGGCTCTACCATTGGCCAAAGGGGGAGGAGAGAGGAAAAGGAGGGGAGAGTAGCAGTTGGTTCTTCCTGCAATTAGCATTCACGGTTAGCTAAGCAGAACTAATGCAGCGAATCTTTGAGTCTCACGTTACCTGTCCTCTACTGCCAGAGTACCTGCAGGCCAGATTAAACTGTAGCGCAATGACAAACCCCCTGTGTATCCATTACAAGCCTTTTATTATTAGCTGTGTTATTGGTAATTCCTTTTGAATGGCCATGACAAAAAGTATGCATTGGCTAAGGTGTACATCAAAAAAACAGGATACGGCATGGGTGTGGATAATGTGCTAGTGATACTGTAATTCTGAAAACAAACTGGAGGGAATTACGCCAGCATTGGTGTTGCATTGTCTGGCAGCCCTGACGGAAGCCGTCGCTCCCAGCGGCGCATTTTGATCTGACCTGTTTTAAGAGACAGGCTTCCCATGACAACAGTTTACACTGTCACATGTCAACTTGAGAGGCATCTGCCCGCGAACACCACATTCTAATTGACTTCATTCATATTTTATGGGCCTGTCATTCACGAATGTTGCTATTTAAGATCATAAAATAAAACAGTAGAATATGATCGTCATCTTCTGGTTTAATTATAACTTCTGTATCTGGCAGGGTCATCTCCGGTGGGTTCTTTAGCATCTAGGTCAGCACTGAATGATCTCATGACTCCCTTTTCAACTGAGGCAGGATCAGGATATGGGCTCACCATGTCACCTTTATGGGACATGGATGAAACAGCAATGATCTCATGAGTCTTAAGTGACACAACAACATGTCCACTTTGTCATGCAGCTTTTCAGAAAATGCCGTAATGCATTTTTCAACTCCGGGATTTAGCTTTGTTCTTTGTCTGCAGTTAAATATAAGATATCAGTATCTAATTGGATTAATAATTGTAAGAACAGCAGCTTTATTTTGTGTTAAAAAAACAATAGGCAATCCGTATTTTTGATCCTTTCCTTCTCCTCAGCATGTTGATTTGCTGTGTCTGTCCTCAGCTAATCATTATCAGTCCTTTGATGTGTTGTCTTATCAGTTACAAACAGGTACAAGTGGTGCAAGTGCTCCCAATTGATCCACTAAAGACTCCCACCGTGACAAGGCCACTGTCTAGTCGCACAGAGCCGAAGGAAGACACTACTCAAAATCAATAAGTCTTCCTGTGACAGTGCTGCTGCTAAAGTCTACACCTCCACTGGCTCATCACTGTGAATGTGAGAGGCGGTGTAAAGAAATCATTGAAAGAGGAGTGATACTCCACAATACAGCCGCATTGAGGATTTTAATTGCACAACTTCTGAAACCGAACTATTGCAAATATGATATGTGGACACTCATATCTAAAAAATTGGATTTCGGTCTGGCCGAGTGAAAACGATCAGCATATACATTTGATTTTTCACTCCTCTGCACATCAGTTATTTTTGTGTGACCAAACAAAAGTCACACTTTTCAAAAATATGTCTGATGCTTGGCTTCTCTCCGCTGCATTGCAATTCTCTGGTCTATTACAGCAAGGGACCAAATTTTGCTGTTTGGGTATATATATATATATAAAAAAAAAAGTAATAGCGGTTGCAATCAATGCACAGTAATTTCTGGAAAAGGTTGAGGCACATTCTACCAAATGGTTACAGGCACTTTCATTTAATTAATGTTGTATGTCTGTGTTTAACGTACATGGTTTTAGCAGAAAATTGATAATGTTGCTGGACAGCCAGGCTCAGAAAACCGAAGCTATTTGCAGGGGAATTAAAGGGAAATTTCGTCACAGGGTATGGATTCAAAAAAGGAAAAAAAAAATACACACAATTCACTGCAGGGCTTTTATTGCCTAGTGGACACAGTCTGAATTTGACTCAGCGCTTCAGTTTTAAATCAAAGCGACTGAATTATCTTAACTAAACATTTCTGTCAGAAGTATTTCATGAATATATTTCAACTGTAAATCAAGACTGAGGCAAAAACTCTGTGTGCTTCTGCCTCTCAGCCTAATATTTCTGTTTGTATCACCCTGTCTCCTCGTTGAACCGCAGCTACTTGCCTCTACTTGATGTCCAATCTAAATAAAAAAGATTGTAATATAATAAAGCACCCATAGTCCCTACTTATACAGCACTTATTGAGTGGGACATTGAGATTTATATAACTCCTCTCAATGAGAGAGAAAGAGAGAAAAGGAGAGGACAAGGGAGCGAGAGTTTCTCTATGATTGCGAGGGGGGGTTTAAGGTTACCAACTAATTTCTTAGTCGTTACCTGCCGACAGCACCACATCCGGTCTCCTCGGTGTTTTTCATAGGGAACAGTACAACCTGTTATACTGTAGTGATCATCAGCTCTTCCTCGACCAATGATTACCAGTAATTACCTGTTTTTCTCTCCCTCCATCTATCCATCCATCTATCCCTCCCTCCCTGCCTCCCTCTCTCTCTTCCCCTTTCTCCCTTGAGCTATTACCCTAACTGGCTGTTGTGGAGCAAAGAGGAGGTGTGTGGAGAACAAGGCAGGCTTTTATGGACTCCCCACCAGCGCCACTCCACACCGCTCCATTTTGAAATTATCGGGTCCCCTTGCTTTTGAAGTCTCTGTAAGCGCACCCTCCTATTTACGAGATGGCTACGTACTTAAAGGTCACAGATTGATCAAGAGGTCCTAAAGATGGCCTTTTCACTGAAAGCACCGCAATACTGTGGCTTTCACAGGCCACATCTGTGGGAAAAAGAGGGAAAATAAAATGTATCACTCCCCCAAAGTCAGGCATATTCAGACTTTAATGTACAATTCAATTTACCCTGGAAAATGCCACAATTGAACATGGAATTCACAATGAGCACAGCAATTTATCAGTGCTTTTTTGTCCATTTCTGTTGGCTCAGGCTTAAGCTTATTTTACTTACTGATTACCCACGGGTCATTTTATAAATGTGTCAGACTCTAACTTTGTTTGAACATGAGACCTTCACTCCATTGTTTTGTCCATTTTAAAAATCCATTTGACACACGCACACAGAAAACAGCAGCGTCAATATTTTGACCGTGTCCAGGGTGGAAATAACAATGACCAGCTCACAGTATACTGAAGCCCATTAGCTCACAGTTAGACGGATTCGTTCATGGAGGACCTGGTCATATCTATGCACACAGTGCATCAGTAAAGGAAAATGTTACACTTTATAGTCAGCCTAAAGGATATACATGGTGTCCCAGTGGATATTGTATCGATGGTGTATTTGTGAGTTTGGTGTTAGTGAACTTCTCACTAAGCTGCATTTGTTTTGTTCTTTTTTCATCAGTGAATGAGATTTACTTAGTGTCATTTTTGTGATATTTCCTTGTTGGGACGCAATTCATAATCCATGATATTATGAATATTCATTATTTTCTGATTATAGTTTGCACAACACAGAGTTGCTCTTATTGTAAATCAATTATCATGTGATTTACTGATGAAACGACTGTGAGTTTATGCAAGATATCATGGTTAGTTGTGTAGTGAGTAGTTATTTTGTGCCTGTGGCTTTAGTTCAGGAGCCAGACATGGTTTCCATGTTTCTCTGGAGTTGATAAGTAAGAAATGTTGTTGCATCTATATGGAGGGACAGCTACTGGCAACCCTGCTGCATTTCAAAATGCTACACCATCTACTGCCAGTATCATTACAGAAATAAAGTGAGAATGAGACATTGTCACTTGAATCAATAGACAGCAATTTCTAGACTTCATTGGATCTTGTTCTTATAACAGTATATGAAATCATTTGCCCGTTACCTGATCTTATTATCTCATTATGATGTGAAAGGTTTCTTGTTATAACAAAATTAATTCAGTGTTGTTACATTATGTTATTAACTCAACATCAGTATATTTTCTAGGTGTGAAAAGAAATTTCTCAGATTGTATTTTTTCTTTAAAAAATTGATTACAATCATGTGTCTGCACATTTTAGTCCAGAAAGATTTGAATGTAATAATCATAATGAACAGTATAGACAGAGTAAGCTTGAGAGCACCATATCCATGATTCAGTTGGGTATTTCTTTAACAAATGTAATCCCCTGAATCAAAGTGTTTGTCTGAGACTCACTCGCTCCAAACACTAATGTGTCAGCACCAAACAAAGCTGTACAAAAGCACGCGGGCTTCGTTCATCACAGGGTCCCAAACTAAACTCACTCTGTTATTATTATTGATAGTCGGTGCCTTCAGCCTGTCTTATTTATTAACCAACTGGGGATGAATGGGAGACGGCCAGACAACGTATACGGTGCCAATTTGACCCTGTGTTTTTTAAAATATGCAGGCTGTGAACACCGGGCTGGGCAACTTGGCAGCAGCACAGACTTTGAAATTTTATTGATTGCATCACTCGTCGATAATATGATGCATGTCACATTTGACAACACTATAAGAAGAGGGGTCAGAGCTCTAGGACTAATGAAACTGTTTTGAGAGGGGGGAGCAGAGAGATGGATGTTGTTTTCTACAACATTAACCTTGCAAATGGCTGCCAGACA
>OMNW01015888.1:6789-22220 GCA_900303245.1 Selene dorsalis
AACCTGTGGCTTTTGATCTTTATGTCCACTTTGCACTATTTAACACAAAAATAAACTATTTTTTCGGAGGTTAACATTTTACCTCCATCACTGACTTTCAGTCGCCATATCATGACTTGTACCATACATCACATATGACTTAACTTCCATCCATTATGTTGGCAGAACTTGTGATTTGAAATTGATTTGTCTAATAGCAACTAATGGCTCCATGAATCTAAAACAGGCTTCTGAGGAATCAGTCATCTTGACATCCAGGCTGTCACCTCATAATGTAAACTTGTAATTTGTCAAAGTAAATCACAGTTATGCTAGTGTTAATGTTTGTTTGGGCTTTTTTTTTTTAAACCAGAAAAAAAACTGAGGTCCTCTTACATTTTTCTAGAGGGTGTAACTGGACCTTATGGCCCTTTCCCACTAGCACCGCTCGGCTCGGCTCGACTCGACTCGACTCCACTCGCTGTTTTTGCTTTTCCACTCAGGATAGCACCTGACTGGTACCTGGTTTATTTATTTGGTAACGCCTCAGCCAAGGCTCCAAGCGAGCTGAGGTGATACTCAAGCTGATTGGCCAGAGTGTCGTCACTGGAAGAGTCGCGAGCACAACGTCTGACACAACAACCAAACACACCGTCAGCGCTGTAGTTATTCTTTCATGTGAGTTAAATGGCTGCTGCGCACATCACACCGTGGTCCGAGGTGCAGACGAGTGCCTTTGGTGGCTCGACGGAGCGGCCATAGCAACCGTGCTACAGTATGACAACCCCACCCACACTGAGGAGGTACTGTGAAGTACTCAGTTGTGATGGAAAATGACCTAAACCGATTCGACTAGAGTGGAGTAGAGCTGAGCAGAGCTGCAACTGTGTTGTGGAAAAGGACCAATGTTGTCTTCATGAGCATATTTTACTGAGTTGTCCATGACCAAGCAGATTGATTAAGACTATTAGATGTGGTTGAAAGCTCAGATGAAAGTAAGCTGACCTTGAATTTTTATTCTTTGGTCAAAATACTTTATTGCAATACTGTCTCAAGGTGTAGTTGCATGAATGTGGAAATTCACTAATTCACTAATCTAATCCATGTAATTAGATGAAAAAAGAAAAATGCTCTCAAATCTGTTTATGGAGCTGCAGTACATCCAGCATCCAGTTAGCCTGGCTTATCATGAAGCTAGCCTGCTTCTGTCCAAAGCTAAATTCACCTTTCAGTCACCTATACAGATCATTCATTTCCATGTTAGATGAGTTTGGTTTAATCCTCACAGAAATGTAAAATGATCAAAAACCAGTCAAAAGTCGTTTTCCAGTGGTCAATAGTGAGAAAGTTTTTAAAACATGGTTATGCAACAGATCTGGAACTCCTCTTTTTTTAGTCATCTGTCTCATCCCTGATCCAACCCACCAGGGACATTTAACATCATGGTAGCATTTGGTCATCATGGCAACATGACCACGGAGCAGCTGGGAGCCAGAGGCCGTTTTGTCAGTGTCACTCAAGTTGTCACATCTTATGAAGCACTATTTTGGATGACACACTAAGCACACACTCCAGAGATATACGAAGATAAACACGCACACGCACAGATACACGCAGGACGTTCAGAAGTGCCGCGTATGTGCATGAACGGAAAGAAATTATACGGGAACATGCAACATACTTGTATTGACAGATTTAAACACTCGATCACACATGCACACACACACACACAACTCATAAATACATAGTGAGTGCTGCTCCAGGAGCCGGGCTGCAGATAGTTTATATGGAGAGCTATGCACATAAGAAATCCAAGGTTCCACAGGACGGGATTCAGCGAAGTGCATTACAAAGTGCTGTTTACTGTGTCGGGACGGAGGAAATGAATTCAAAGCATGCTCAGGAGATGTCACTTTCTAATGTACTGTATTCCTAAATCTCTCTGCTAAGCTATGCTGTCTCTCTCTCTCCTGCAGGGGAATTCTCCTCCCTGTCACTCCGGGGTTTGTCTGCCCTCTGGTGTACCATCAACCAGACTATACTCCTCCTAAATCTCCCCCGTTCAATCCCTCCTTCCTTCACTCACCTCTCCTTTTCACACACTTCCCATTCCCGCCTTTGACAGATATACTGTACAACGGGGAGGATGAAATAGGAGACAGCTAGAAAGCAATTGTTTTTTTTTATGCCACAAAGAAGCACTGTGAGGGGTTAGGAGAAAGAATGATTGCTCTAACACAACTCCTCCATGTCTGTATTTTTTTTTATTCATTTATTTTTTTTTTTCAGTGCAGTTCAACTTGATTCCTGTGGGGCTCAGGATAGTGGCCATCCAGAGCACCAAGACAGGGCTCTATGTCGCCATGAACAGCGAGGGCTACCTCTACACTTCGGTACGGTCAGCACCTGCCTTTAAACATTTAATTTGTGATTTCATTACAGCTGCCTTGACTTAAAAAAACTGCCGCCACACTGCTGACTGTACATTTTTTTGTAACACAGTGTACAGTGTGGGACAGCTACACATGCATTTGTGATGGTCTTGTAGTGTTTGCTGAAATGGTGGTAACTCTCTTTGATAGTCTTGGTCACATTACTTCATGTTGCCTTTTCAAGTTAAAGAAGAAAGACACAGGCCACTTCATGTATTATTGATTCTTATATCAGAGAGGTTAAATCTGCTCTGTAACCTACCACACATTGTGCTGCACATTACCTCTGCTCCAGCAAAGGGTAATTCACATTACACAGTGCAGGGGATTATGATAAAGTTGCTGTGAAATTCTTGCAAAAGCTAAATTAAGCAGAGTCGGTGTTAAACATGTATTCATGCTTCATCTGCTACATTATGCATAGACTTTATAGCCATTGTCATCCAATACAACACACTCCAGACAAACTGGTATAAAATGGCAAATTTCAAGATTCGTAAACATCCCATATTTTACGCTACTTTATTTAGTTTTGATATCCATAAGAAGCTTTATTTGCGGTTTTGAGATCCAAAAACCACGTCTGTGCAGTTTTAGTTTTCATCTCCTCTCTGTGGAGCTTTGGTTACAACAGCTCAGCCAATCAGAAAAGAGAAATCTCTGAGCCCCTTTGGCGGGGCTCGCGGCATGGCTCAGAGTGGTGACTGCTTTGTTGTGACATCACAAAGTTACACAAAGGCTCATTTTAAGGCTGTTTGCATTTTCTCCTTGATCTCAAAGATCATATTATGTCATTTTCCTTTAGGAATATTATTATGGTGTAATATCACAAATGAAGTTGCCAGATAACCCCAGCACCCTGGCAGCAGCCTCGCCTTGACACTATGATGTCATCTGAATCTATCTGCGAGTCTTTTTCTCTTTTCCACCACAGCGCTCACACAGTGACAGTAGGAGGCTGAGGTGGTAACATCTCAAACTGTGCTGTCTGTGCATCAAAACGCTTCCCAACCGCGGTCACGACAACACTTGTATGCCACAGCTCATGAAACGGCTCTCACGACTCTTCCCGAGAGTTATTCTGCATTGATGTGCAGAGAGAAGCGGATTTGAGAGGTAGATGGAAGAGCAGATGAAGAGACAGTGGGATAGATCAGAGTGCACTCTATCAGGGTGCAGAGAAAAGCTCTTTTTTTCAGCCTGTTTCCTCGTGGCACGCAGACATCGTGTGTGAGATCTTGTTTGAAGTGCATCAGCGCGCTCACTTCAAAGTCCATCCAATGCTGCCTGAATGCATACTGCCAGAGACAAGGGGGGGGGGGATACGGGGTTTCTCTCAGGTGCGACGGTGGAAAGAACACATGCACTGTTACGCACAAGTCGTCCCTCTGCTGCATGTTCACCCATCCTGTTGAGACAGAGCATGCACACTGCTCAATGTCTGCCCCTAATTCTTGCAGCTTCTCACTTTGCCAGCCGCAAACTGCAGTGAGATGTGACAGAATTCTTGTTTCTTCAAGTTCAAAGCCTCTCTCGGCCCAGAAATCACATAACACGACATAAACTAGTTGGCAAGTCTGGCTTGGATTGGGTTCCTGTTGCCTCCTGAGTTTTGTTACTTCATGTTTGATGAGGAAAACATCCCATCAAACTCAATTTAAACAAGGAGTTTACAATTCTGGAGCTGCTGCTTCCAGTCTCTACTTGTGTTTAAAGGGAGATTTCATTATTTCTCACTCAGTAGCTCTTACAGTTATGGCCATTCTAACTATGGGCCATGCTAAATCTCCTCTTAAAGATTTGGGCAAAGCAACATAAGTCTGGGCAAAAGCCGAAAGCTTTCCAAATACATTTACATTTGTTCATTTCAAATGCTTGAAAACACAAATTGGAGTTGGAGTATAGATTTGCTGGTAAATTAAAACGTTTGCCTTCTAGCTCAGCTCCCTCCTCCTCCCCACAACAGTCCAAGTATTAATGCTATCACCCATCCCAAGCCACGAGTTTACCTCACTCCTGAACAAGGCAAGGATTAGGTCACTCCAAGTCCCTCCCAACCCAAAGGAAACAATTCTCCATTGACCCTCATCCCAGCAGCTTTACTGCTCCTCACTGCAAACCTTCCCACAAGTTTCTGTTCAGGAAACTCCAGACCAGCTGTTCTCAGAGGCTTGAAGGCTTCAGAACATCCCTCACTGCTGGTGTCCACTAGCTCCTTCTAAAGCTGGTGGCTGAAGAGACTAACAACCTTCTGATGGCAGCTTAGAGCATTAGTCTCCAGTCTCCACAAGGGAAGCTTTTAACGTGGCCCACTCAGATTTCAGGATGCACAAGATGTTCTTGGGGACTTGAAGACTTATTTACAAGGCTTCAGTCAGGTGTTCCAAGCTCACTAACCAAGCTATGTTATACATGTTCATCTACAGTGATCATAAACATGTATTACTTACACATGGAGCATATTTTTGCCACTTTTAATGAACTGTAATCAGTCTTTACTTTGCTTTCTAATCAAACTAAAGTATTGGAAATAACAAATGTAGACTTCAATGTTATTTGGGAAACTTTAGGAAACCTGCTTGCGCTCATTTAAATTTTTATACCACATTTGTACCTCTGGATTCTTTATAAAACCTTAGCAGTGGAAATTATTCAGAGTAGCCATGCTGATAAATAAAAACCCGGATTAAAAAAAAAAAAAATCAGATTTTTTGTTTTTATTACAAAAAATCATTATGTTTTATCAGTCAGTGCAACTTGCTAAAATGGTAAAACAAAGCCCTGAAGCATATTCCAACCTAACTAAACCTCATGCTGGCCCCAACCGAAAAAAGACTAAACTTCTCCCCTAATGAGCCCCAGAAAATGGTCCTTGCACATGACTTTTCCAGGGCTTAGAACCCCCCTAGACAGTTAAAAAAAAAACTTACATGCACACAGATATAGGCGTTATACTTACCCAGGCATTCTCCCAACAGAAGAAAGGTGACCCATTTTCACCAAGGGAAAAAACCACAGGGAGAGAGAGAGAGAGAGAGAGAGAGGAGGGAAGACGAAAACTGTTTGAGAAAATCCCTCTGAGATGAGAGAGGAGGGAGGACAAAGAAAAAGAGCAGGATTTTTTGTACCCTCTCAAGTCAGACTACCTGCTCTGCCATTGTTCTGTGCATATGTGAGAGACAGAGAGGTAGATAGTGAACAGAGAAAGAGGAGGAAGGCATGTTTTGCACTCGCTGCCCCCCGGCCCTCAGAGAGAGGCAGTGCA
This sequence comes from Selene dorsalis, assembly GCA_900303245.1. Taxonomy (NCBI): domain Eukaryota; kingdom Metazoa; phylum Chordata; class Actinopteri; order Carangiformes; family Carangidae; genus Selene; species Selene dorsalis. The sequence continues at coordinate 12,466 of OMNW01015888.1, forward strand.
GGGCATGAACACCCTGTCATGCACCGTTGGCATGTGCAGGAAACATTCCCTGAAGGAGGAGGGACATTTAGCAGGTGGTCAAAGAAATAACCTCAATGTCCAACTCTTGAATATGACACATTTTTAGGTATTTATTCCATTTTTGCTTGTGTGGTGAAATTTCCCACAGCTTAAGTAGTGGGAACTCAACTGTGGGATTGTGGGACAGAGGGGAATTCACATGTCTACCTCCTTATGTGTGCTTTCTTTAAAGATTTATGATCATGGAGGTATTTGGTCTTTGGTCTGCATTGCAAGTAGGAGAGGAAAAGAAAAGAAAAAGCAGCAAACTTGTAGAAAATGAGCACCGGCCCTGTTCACGTCGACGTCTTTCAGCCTATGTCTGGTTCATAGCCCACAACTTTTCATCATAGTCAACTGTCATTGTTCTCAAAGCTCAATTTTCAGACACTCGGAAGCTATTTCAAGTGGTGATGCAGTGGTTTGCACCGTCTCTTCTCAGCAAGAATGTTCTGGGTTTGATTCCCAGGCCTGGGGCCTTTGTGGGTGGAGTCTGCATATTCTCCCTGTGTCTGCATAGATTCTATCTTGGTTCTCTCTCCAGCTTCCTCCCACAGTCCAAAGACATGCGCAATAGGTTGAATGCTGCCTGTGAGTGTGTGTGAGGTTGTTGGTCTTTATTTGTTTGGCCCTGTGATAGTTTGGCAACCTGTCCTGGGTGTACCACGCTCTCGTCCTGTGTCAGTTTGGATTGACTCCAGCCCCCCCCCCCCAAAGGGCACAGATGAGCAGTGTAGACAGTGGATGGATGGAGGGACACTGTTTCTGACCAGAACCCCAAAACTGTCAGACACATGGTTAGTTACTAGCTAGAATTAATTATGTTCTGCAAAATTCACATGAAATGTCTGAACTTTGCAAAAGTACTTTGATTATAGATTAGAAAACCTTTGCAGTTTTTAGCTGCATGTTAATAGATAAACAGTGACCTTGCTGTTGACCTTTTCACTATCGAACCAAGACAGTAATCTTTACCCAACCTTAGTGTAAAGGCCTAAACATAACCATACGTTCCCTTATTGTTAATCCTGCTTTAGGTGCTGTGGTATCAGAGTGAATATCGTAGGAAAATAAATTGGCTTTATTGTAATGTTAGGTTTTTTCAAATACATTGATATACCCAAATCAGTAATTATGAATATGAACTGTTAAATCGATTAATGATCAAGCTCCGGCGGTGTTTCGCCTGACGTATAATATATTTGTTATTGCAAACTAGTATGAACGTCACTTCAAGGAGACAAAGCTGACGGTTACAATTTCATGATTTGCTTTCACCAGCTCAAATCACAGAATCCTCTCCAGCAACATCACTACAAAGTGTAACCAAGGTGGTGTTTCCTTTTTCCTTCTCACAGCAATAACAAAGTCTCACCTCGGCTGCGGCACCGTTCCAGTGGCTACTCAGCATTAATCTTTCATGGGCCTCTGTGGCAGACGTGTTCCCCTCTGCACGAACACACAAGCAGATAATTACAACACTTATTTAAAGGATCCAAAAACGAAGTACCTCCTCCCAGCTGTGTATTTGCCTGTAATTGCTGAAAGAAAAGAGAAAGGTAGTTTTTCTTTCTAGTTTGGCCTTCCTAAGACGCATCATTTATCTTTATTTATCAGATGCATCATTCTCATTGGACTCCTCTTTGTTTCTTGTATAGTCTTCAATAGTTAGTTTGTTCTTTTCTTATTTAGATTCTCTGGTCCTCTACTGCAACAACTCATTTACCCCACAAGAATGATGGAGATTCCATCTAATAACCAAATTTAATTTAATGATAACACCTTTCATAAATATTACAAATAATTCCAATGAGCTCAGTTTATCTTGCAAGATAATTAACAGCCCAAAACACATTTCTTGTGTTGTGTTTGATCTCGTATTCCATTTTTCTTTTGTTGTTTAATCTTGTATGATCAGTGGGTAAGCACAGCCTTGAGGAAGGAAAGACGTGATTAGAGGACGACAAAGTCCCACAAGCAATCTTTGGTCTAGGTCCAGGGCCATCGTATAGGGGGGAAAGGTGATGACAATTCTATGGGCCCACAGCCCATTAGGGCCCACACACCCCCCAGTAGCCTCTATGACTAAATTATTATGCATAGACATAACTAGTATATATTCATACTAATGCGTCCAAGGTAAAACAAAGTCACGCAATATTTTAATTTGAATAATTTCAATGACCCCCCCTTCTTAAAAATGGTTCGTTCTTCGTCATAGGAGTATGTGTGCGCGTGAGCAAACTCCAGCATGCATCTTAGGGAGATCAAATAAGATGATGCCCCCCCCCCAGCAGCAGAGCAGGGGCCCAGGATATCAGACATTTCTTCTTCAAGAATGGTGAGAGTAAAATTACCAAGGGCTAAAACGATTCCTTTTTCATTCCTTCACTGTCTGTAACCGCTTACCTTAGATGGGTCGCAGGGGCCTGGAGCATACGTCAGCTGTCATCGGGTGAGAGGCCAGTTCATTGTGGAGCAATGATTCCCAGTGTAGCTAACTGAACGTTACTAATTTGGAGGCTAACTACAGCAGACTGTGTTTCACTCCCATCACTGTTGGACAGCCAGACTGGAACAAGAAGATAGATGATTTAATGGCGTGGGTCTGGTGAGGACTGAAAACTGGAGGAAGAGAGGCTGAATCCAAATGTCTACTGTTAAACTGAACTAGCCTGCCACAACAGCACAAAGTCAGTGCTCCAGTAAAGCATGAGCATCCACTCAGTTACGAGGCTGCAATGAATTGTATTAAGACGTTCAAGTTCTACTGAGTAATTATGAGCATTAGGCGAAGGTGAATTATGTTATTATGATGTCTTCAAATGTAGTCTTGTAAAATTTTGTTATCAGTGGGACATTTGAATAGTCTAAATACAAAAAAAGTGAAAAGACAATTTAGAATTTTGGACAGTTTACACTGACTTTGGGATGGTTTAGAATATTTCTTTTGCCTGACAAGGGTGACATTACTCAATTAATAACTGCGTTGTCATTTTCCAATCATATGCTGTCAAAGTATCCAGTAGCAGCAGGACATGTTCTTATTGAGATTGGTTACTGCAGACATAGCTTTCTCTAGCTGTAGCCTACAACATAGGCTAGGTTAGGCTAGCCAACTGCATGCAGTCAGCTGTAACGTTAGAAACAATCACCTGACAAGGCTGATATTTTTCCCTCCTACATGAGTGTTTACTAAAACTAAAGTGCTGTTGACATAGGCTAGGTCTTGTTAAAGTGGCAATGAAAAATCCTGAGGTAGAGGGGCCCATGCCGATTTTCTATCAGGGGGTCCAGAATTCCTAGCAACTGCCCTGTCAAGGTCACAGATGCCCAGAGAGAAAATGTCTTTTCTCTGTCTTCTTTGCAATGAGGTCAAAAGTCAGAGGTCCGTCAGTGGTCCTGGTCCTGGTCCTGGTCCTGGTCCTGGTCCTGGTCCTGGTCCTGGTGAAGGTTTGAATTCTTGCTCAATGACACAACCAGGATCAGGAACCACTGGTAGAAATACAGTGTTTAGGCTGCTTTGTTATCATATGGGGTCCCTGTGTTTTGTTTTGTTTAGTTTTTTAACAATAGCGCAAATTGATTGCAATAAGTGAGAATAATGAGCCAGAAGACCTGCGTTGTTGTTCACAGTCATATACATATGTTTTATCCCTTCATCACTCCCTGTCAGGATGTTACAGGAAGCACAGAGATCAATGCTTTGGTCATTTGCCACCAACACGTTGAGACAGCTCACACCAGCTGGACGGCTCTGCCTTGTATTGTGTGTGAGCAGGAGCTGCCAGTGACTCAGCAAGTGTTGAAATAACATCAATAAAAATGTCTTGGAGAAATCTGTATTAACTTTAGCCAGGAAGCATTACTAGCTTCTACTTTCCAAGTTGAATACAAACATAACAATACAATGGTATTGTTAATTGCTAGTGTTAATTGTTTTAATGTTGGTTGTCTGGGTTATGATTTTAAATAAGACAGGGCTGAAAGTGCATTACCGTGTTGGCTCTGAGGTCATACCCTGTCACTGAACACACATCCCTAAGCATTTGACATGTGGAATCTGTTTCCACAAATATGTCCAAAAAGGCTTTAACCTGTTTTTGTTTTGAATACAAAACTTTATACTGTACAGTGGTTGCACTCTTTAGTTTAGTTTAGGACACTGAGTCTTTTTAGTTTCTCTTTTCTTAATTCAAATTTCAGATCAGTTTTCACTTCCTGCATGTTATAGATCTGTGTGCACGATGTTTGATTGCCTTCGTTTGCACTGTGGTGTTTCCCCTTCAAACACAGCATGAATAATTGATCATCTGCAAATGTGGTAAATCCCCAACTCCCCTCTTCGGTTGTGCTGGACCAGACGACACTCTGAAACCTCCAGACAGACTGAGCACAGCAGCTCCTGTCCAGGACAAGAGAAAAATATAAACACGAGTCAGTGAAGAGGAATGAAGCTTTACCTCTCCTGAGTGTAGCCTCACCTGTACCTCAGTGAAGAAGCAGGCAGCCAAACATCTCAGAGCAACCATGAGAGATATTTAAGGATCACCCAAGCAACACTTGGGTGCTTTTTTTTGTTACTCTGGGGAGCTGGAGGAGAGGGAAGACGAGGCTTAATGTACAGTCCCACAAAATGGACTACTTCAGAGCGCAGAAACACACATCGAAGTGCCTTAATCTCTTTGTGGATTTGTGAGATGTGCAAAAGGAAAAGAAAAATGGAGAGGGAGTGACAGGCTAAATGATGGAGCAAATGTCCTTTTTGTCCTTACATGAGCCTCTTGTTTTGGGAGGATGAAATGAGATGATAATAGAGGTGAGAAGCAGAGTAGAGGAGTGTGGCGCCGCAAAGCATCCGTTTTTCTCATTTGCATAAAAAACCATACAGGATGGAGAGGGAGTTTTGTTTAAGACGGGACACCTGCTGACACCTAAGCTTTAATAATTAGTTTGGAGATGGAATCAAAAGCTCCTCCCGATAAAGAAGAACAAACAAACAGACGGAACATTTTTGACCTTCTTGTGCAATTTAGAAAGCTGCTGGCGTGCGCCCGCACTACGCACGTGTGGATTTGTATTCAAGGCCACGGCCGTTCGGGCTCCTTGAGGGTAAAGACGGTGGCGGAGCGATTTGATTGACAGGATTGGCTGGATCTTAGCACTGGTAATAACAAACAGGGCTGATTGTTGTTGCTATCCTGAGAGGAGGGAAGAGAGAAGGGGGGGCGCATGGAGGGGGGGTAGAGAGGGGAGAGAAGGATGGCCTGACAGGCCCAGACTCATACCGAACATAACGTCTCCGCTGGGAGCAACAACCGCCGCCACGCTCATCTTTCTTCCCTCTCTCTCCTCCATCTCCCTTCAGCGCCTCCCCCTCTCTGTCTCACTTGTACAGCTTTTACTCGCCTGTCAGTCCGTCTTACTCCCTGTCCGGCCATTTGTGTCTGTTGGCCTCTCTTGTGGCTTGCCTTTTTCTCTCCCCTCCACCATCACCACTTCCTCCCTCCCTCGCTTTCTGTCACCCCATGAGCCTCTTTTATTCACAATATATATCCCTGTCTTGATGTGTCCCTTATCTGCTGTCCTTGTCCTAGCTGTGTCCTCTACCTCTCCGCTCTCCTTTCCCCTCTCTCCCTTTGTCCTCCTTGTCCTGAAACCTTCCCCTTCCACAGTCAGCACTACCCACTCACAGTTTCACCCTCCCCTTCTCTTTATTTCACCCTTCCCTTAACTGCACCCTTGGCTGAATCCGTGTTCAATGGCCTCAGATTTTGTTTGTGTCTATTGTTGGAAAATCTGAACTGACAGTAATGCAGGAATCACTCGTGGAAGTACTAAAATATTTCAGCATTTCTGCTGCAGTGTCTCCCCTAAAATTTGGACTGAAATGAATCATCTCCCAAGACAGCAATCAAGTGATCTTACACAATGTCATCCATGTTAACGCTGCCTCAGCAAAACCGTCACTGTCAGAAGTATGAGATGCAAATGGAGCACACATGGGACTATGAGTAAATGTGCAGTCAGTGGAGAAAAGAGTTCAAAAGTGAAATAAAACTACCATGCTCTACAAATATCAACTCAGCGCTGTACTAATTAATGATTTTACATCAAATTGGATCAAATCGCTGTGAATGTGCAGTTCCCCTCAGCTCTACAGAGCAGTTTAGCATCTTTTAGCTCATTGTTTTGGGTTTTACTGTTTTGGTTCTCCCTGCTCTCATGTGCAGCAGCTGGCAGCTATTCTCAGCCAACAACAAAGGCCAGGTAAACCCACTGTACACTGCACTGAGCAGAGCGGAGCACTGGGCAGCTAGAGAAGCAAATATTTCCCTCAGCAGTTAGTGGCGATCACAGCAGAAGTCAAAATGAAGGAAAGAGTTTGTAATCAACTTCACAAGGTTATAGAAGTACAATGTCATGCATGTACCTTACTGCACTGATCCCAAGCAGCCAAAATCAGCAAATGCAGGTTGAAGTGAATTTAAAAACAATTGCAAAAAAACATGATCACAGTTGTGCATTTGTAATTGTTCCTCAATATTGTCAACAGACTTAGACATTATGACAATGACTGTGCAAATATAGTTTTGTATTGAGACACAGATTACAGCAGTATTTGCACATATATGTGAATGAGTCATTTAAATGTCCACTTAAATTTATGAAAAACGAACAGGTCTTAAATGCTAATGGGTTTTGTATGAAAACTCTTAGTAACTACCTACTACTCTGAAATATGGATGCACTGATCCAGCTTTTTCAGCTTCAGTGCCGATACCAATACCTGGGCTTAGCATATTGGCCAGTACCCAATACCAATCTGATACCAGTGTTGAATTAATAACCTGTGCACCTCGCCATGTGGAAGACAGTGAAGGCATCAGGCTTGACTTTAACATTTCTTTCCAAACTTTGGAAAACGTTGTTGCTCTGTGTTTGTTGTCTGACTACCGGCGCGCTGCGTGTATCACAAACATAGAATTGAAGTGAATAGATCGGTGTCATGTATCAGCCCCATTATTCGGTACCCTATAGATCCAGATATTTAGTCGATATCTGGGCCGATATATAGTCTGAAATGTAGTGCACACTCACAAGGTAGCATGAGGACAAGGACATGTGTAAGTAAATTGCAGGTGTCGATGTCATTGATGAACTATTTCCAGCTTTATCCGAATATGAAAAAAAAACAAAAAACCCACAGACGTAAGACTTCGTCAGAAACACTGTTTCACATTCACATCACACTCGTTACTGTTCCAGTTACTGAGTGACCTACATCTCAACATTTTTAAAATTCCACTTTGCCGCAGTTCACTGATAATACTAATCAGATAGAGACGAAGCCCGACTTTGTGATGATAACGTTCCACGGCAGAAACTTTTTTCACGGCGGAGCCAGAAAGGCCATCTGTATGAAGAAAGAGGCCAGATGGGCTGTGCGTATCCATCTGTCTTTACACATCCCCAACAATGCACACCGCCTCTTCATCATTCCCTCGTCGCCCTCACCTCTGCAGTACCTTTATAAATCTGGTCACCGTACATCTCTCTTTATTCCCCAACAACTGCCTCTGTTCCCGTCACGTTGCACGCCCCTACGCTTCTCAAATCACACATATTGAGTAAGAGCGAAGGAGCAAATGAGAAGTATTTGGTGGTGCTCAGTCATGTTGCCGTGTTGCCTCAGTGACTTGAGGTCAAATAAATAGGGTTTGGAGATTTTGATATTAATCCAGGGAGTTGGAGCGGCTCCATGCAGACCTCTTTAGTGGCTGTGCAGCACTCCTGGTGCACCGGGGCATTCACCAGTAGCTGAGCAGAGGTTAATGGCAGGGGGAAACTCCTTGTCATGGCTTCATTGTCTGAGGCGCTGGGACCCGCTTACCTGTGGGCACCTCCTGAAAATTGCTTTCTGATAAAAATAGTGCTCAGCCGCGGACCTGGCCCACTTTATTAGCCGAGCGCTCTGGAAAAGCCTCCAGGGTAGAGAGGGTGGGAGGAGTGATTTGTGAAGTGTGAGGTGTGTGTGAGAGAGAGAGAGAGTGCGGGATGGGGGGGTGGTGGTGGGTAGTTTGAGAGGTAGTCAAAGGCACACACACACACACAGCAAAAAAAAAAACCTATACACACACACTCCCCAGTGCAATTTAGCCATCCTCCACATCCCCACAAACACACATGTGCAGTCAGGTATAAACAATCTGACAGAGGCAGGCAGACATAATTGGGCCGGACTCCGATACCGAGACCAGCTCTGGCCAAACTCTCTGCAGTTAACAGGGGAAAGTTGGGCAAAGTAAAACTTTACTCAGCCAGATGACATTGTGGATCTACGCTCAGAGGATAAACGAACTCAGCTCCGCTTGTGACCCAGTACGGATAGCCATTGATGGGGGGAGACACACAACCTATTTCCTGCCTTTTTTTTTTCCACCTGCACTGTCAGGAAAGACAAATATAGATTCACTATGTTTATCAAAATATTGCTGTCTAAGATAGTTTAGCAGTAGAACCAGTTTTTACCAATAGATCAACAACATGTAAAATACAAGTAAAACTCTAATTGAATTAAATTCAATGTAATTTCTCCATTAAGTTCAAATGCTGCTCTCCTGTAAATTTGTAAATAGTCTCAGTCAACAGTACAATTACACATTTTTAATTAATAAAGTGTGTGATATTGTCCTGAGCTGAGCTAACAAGCTAACAGACAACTAGCGGCCTCATTACCCAGCCTTCCTCTCACTCCTCTGTGAGCTATAGCCTCTCTCTCTCTCTAGTCCTTACTCCATGCTGTTTATTATCTTCCCCACCAGTTGTCCCAAACCTCTCGGTGGTATAGCTGTTCAGTCTCTCTCCCATGTTCGTCCCCTCCCCTATCTGCCCGTTCAGCACACTGTCCGTGGCCCCCTCTAAGCACTCCATCCATCGGGAAATCCTTCAGAGTTGCACGGAGGCACGGGCTGCTAAATAGGGAACACCTCTGCTCACATGACCAACATAGGTGAGATAGGAGCGAGGGGTGGGGGGGAGCAAGCTATGTTAAAGAGACGAAAACAGGAAGGACAGGGGAATGGGGAAATGAAAATATGGAGCACCATGCAGGAGCGGGAGGGGGGGTTGATATGAGGTGGGTGATACAGGATTTCATAGCTAAAAATGCTGCAGATGAATCCAGAGCCAACACAGTAGCCTCTTTGACAAGACTTTTCTTTAAGAGCTGAGGGGGTAGAGCCTTGTTCCACATTCTGATCAATGTTCAAAACTCAGAAACACACACCTACAGAGTCACATACACACAGGAAGACAGGGATACATATGCATAGATGCATTTTATATGATATATCTTATATCAGACCAAACACAGATCATTAGAAGAAGTTCAAGCACACAAGCTTTGTACTGTAAATGACTTCCTATGAGTGGAGTTGTTCTTTATAAATTTCATGCCGTGGCCATCTGCTGCCATATCTTACAAAAAGCAGTTAATTGGGATGGATGGTCTTTGGTGATACAGAAAGTTACCACATCCATCATCACACTGTGTTCTGTAACAGCGAGCAGCTCCTTCCTCTGTGGAGACTGTCAGAGAGGAAGTGTGTGAGAGGGGGGAGTGTATGGGGACAGCTGCGTACGTTCACCAGTTTTCCTGAGTTTCTGTTGTGAAGAGTAGGTCAGAGGATCTG
>OMNW01015889.1:9846-36775 GCA_900303245.1 Selene dorsalis
CCATCTACCCATCTATCAATCCATCCACCCATCCATCCATCCATCCGTCCATCCATCTGTCCATCATCCATCCATCCGTCCGTCCGTCCGTCCGTCCATCCATCCATCCATCCATCCATCCATCCATCCATCCATCCATCCATCCATCCATCCATCCATCCATCCATCCATCCAATTCCTTCCACTTATTTTGGGCCAGGTCATGGTGGCAGCATGGTATTCATCAAACTCTCCAACAACACTTTCCAGCTCCTCATGAGATATGTAATACCTAGAATCAGTTCTGGTTGTTTCCTTGGCTGAAGGAGCAACAGCTCCACACTGAGCTCCTCTCTGTCTCTCTAAAGGTGAGCCCAGAGTCCAACCTTTGACAATCTCTAGCCCTCTAGCAGTAGTAGTAGTAGTCCACTGCTTCCAGGATGAGAACCACAGACCTAGAGGTGCTAAATCAACCCAGCAGCCTCACACTCAACCCTCCCAGTGAGCTCTGGCACTCTGATGAAGCCAACAAATGTCCATGATGATCAGATCAGAGCACTCGCCGGATGGGCATTATGGTAGGGTGCAATGTAGGCCAGGAAATGGGCGAGCTACCTCTTGGTCACCAAAGTCATTGGGATTTATTGTCTGCTACACAAGAAACAACATTTTCTGTCAATCCATCAAGGACCCACTGTTCAGAGATCAATCAGGGCAGATCATCTGGGAACTATGAATGTGTGTTTCATCTAATAATTGTTGTGTTGTGACAGTACCATCCCCAGCTGTGCAGCCTCATCAAGAGCAAATCAAGCTGCAGTAATAAAGCAGCCCACTGCAAAAATCTGATCATTACTTTTCATTCAATCACTGATCTTTCAGTGAAGCTGCTTTATTATTTTCCAGATATGCACAACATAGGTCCAAACAGACCAGCATCAGGTCTCTAGCACCACCTGATGCAAATCAGATCAACTGTGGCCGTGAAACCGAACAGATGAACTGAAGGAGAACATCAGCACTAACAGAGACACCATAACAACAGCTAGAATTTGTGAGTTAAAATCCAAAATAAATGTAATTGAATTAGATCTGTGGTTTATTAGTTCTATGCTTTGGGACGATGAGCTTCAATCTGAAAACCTTTACATGCAATTGTATGCATTTGTATTATTGACACCCAAAGAGAAGTAGAGGCAGAGATCTGATGCTGCTGCTGTTGTTCCAGGTGTTCCCCAGCAGATGGACCCTTTGTGTAACAGATATTAGCATCAGCAGCGTGCTCTGTTCTACATGAGGAAGTACTCAGTGTGTGGGAACTAGGACAATGGCAGAAGACAGGAAATGAAGCTATGCTGTGCATGAGCAACAGTTAGTTGCTGCTAACAAAGACCACCACCACTGACACACACATACATACAGACACACACACACCATGATCATGGGAGCTTCAGTGTGTATGCCTCTCTGTGTAAGTATGTGCGCATACATGATACCATGGAAACCCTGCCTGTGTGAGCTGAAGGTCAAGTCTGATCTGCAGCAACACTGATCTTTATTCACATCTCATATAACACACACCTTCATTATGAGGTTAAAGCTCAAGTACATGTGTACATGTGTGTTTGTGCATTTTGTGTGTCTGGTGAGACAGTAAAAACAAAGTGACCCACCATTACTAAACACACTTAGGCACAGTGAGAAAAAAACACAGGTCATAGCAATGTTATCAGATTGGTTATTTGCTCCTGCTAGTCTAGACTCCATTCCCTCACTACTACTACTAGGAGCACAACTACAAATGCTACTGTGACTATTCAACTACAAGGTTTCAGTCTGAAAAGAAATTCTTTTCAGCTTTTCTCATTTATTGTAAAATTCAAAGTGCATCTTTAGCTTAATTCTAGATTTTATTTGTTTTATTTAAGGTTTTATAATTTATAAAATAATAATTATAAGCTTTTTTTTATACTGCATATACCAACCACTCCATTTTACACTTAAGTGTACAGTACATTGTATATTGTTAGTGTATATATGTATATTTTGAATTAATGTCATTCATTTTAGATTAAGCTTTTACTCTTATTTTATTCCTTTTTACATTTCCCACCTTGTCCTCCTATTCTTTTGTGTCCAGTTTGATGTGCTATCTTATCTTATCTTATTGAAGGACAGGAATGAGGGCTGCCTCATTCCTGTCCTTCAATAAGTAAATCAGCATTGATTGTTAACATTCCTTCTCCTTTAATTGTGCAGTTCTCCTTTAAATGCACATGTTCTGAGAGTATGGCCATGCTTGTCAGGTACAGGAGGAGAGGAAAAGAAGAGAAGGTACAAGAGGAGAGGAAGAGTGGAGGTACAGGAGGAGAGAAGGTAGGGGTAGGGGAGAAGAGAAGGTAGGGGAGCTTTAGAGGGGAGTAGGAAGTGGGGAAGTACAAGGCAGGAGATAAGGAGGAGATGCGGAGGATACAGAAGCAGAGGAGGAGAGGAGGGGGAGAAGGAGGTGAAGGAGGGGAAGAGGAGAAGAGGTAGCACAGTGTAAGAGGTGGAGGGTGAGGAGGTAGAAAAGAAGAGAATAAGGATGAGGTAGGGGAGGGGAGGAAGAGGAGAGGAGGTGCAGGAGTGGAGGCATCACATGACCAATGTTTTAACTCACTTGCCAATAAAAGCTAAACTAACAATGGTATCCTACTGGAGTTTGAATGAGCCAACATGCAGACATCACAGGGACAGTGACCCAGGGGAGGTTAGGCCTGGGAATCAACACCCAAGCAAGCTGGGAAGGATATCTAGGGGTATCGGATAAAGTTCCTCCTGAGATCCGTTTATGACGTCCTGCCAACACCAACAAACCTCCGCAGATGGAGATTGACAGACGATGCCTTCTGTGTGCAGTGCAAGAGACCAGCCAACCTGCAACACATTCTGTCATCCTGCCGAGTAAGCCTGACCAAGGGGAGGTTCCGATGACACCATCACCAGTTGATAGCGCAACTAGCCGGGTGTCTGGAGAAGGATAGGAAGTGAAATAAATCCAAGATCCAAGCCAAAGGCCCCTGCTTCATTGGCTTTATAAGGTCAGGAGAGAAGGCAGGCAAGGAAGGAACCTCAGAGATCCTTGGGAAGGCAAAGGACTGGCAAATGAGAGCAAATCCTGGAAGGCAGCTCAAGTTTCCTGAAGAGGTCGCCATCACCAACCTTCGACCAGCTATCGTGCTCTGGTCCCAAGCATCGAAACAGGTGGTCCTGATAGACTTGAGGGTACCCTGGGAGGAAAGGATCGAGGAGGCATATGAGCGGAAGCTGGGGAAATATCAGTCCTTCATCCTTGAGAGCCAACGGAGAGGGTGGAGAGCCTGGAGAGCCTGGAACTCACCAGTGGAGGTTGGGTGCAGGGGCTTCCCAGACCAGTCACTCTGGAAAGTACTGGGAATGCTGGGGGTCAGAGGAGTGATCCGTAAGGGACTGGTGAGCAACATCTCAAAGCAGGCAGAGGCAACATCCAGATGGCTGTAGCTAAAGAGAGGTGAGCAGTGGCTAAGCCATGCTGGTAGAGAATGATGAGAGGGGCAGAGCTGTAGCATCGGCACTAACCGCTACCTGGAGCTCGCATAAACAGAGCCTGGGTCAGTTAAACGTGGCAGTGCTGTTTGGGTCGTATAGGAGCAGTGTAAACTGGCACTACACAGAACAGGATGACAGAGAAGAAGTACTGCTCCGTACACTGAGTCCTCAGGGACATGCAAGCATGATGTATGATCACACACACAAGCACACACTGAACTACCTATGGGGGCTTGATTCTCTCAGCTTGGCTGACCCACATTCAGAGGCTCAGGTCTCATTGTCCATGTAGCAACATGGGACACGATGAGCTCACTGATACCAGAGAGACACTCACTGGTCCTCATCTACACACAGATGATCATCCTCTTGTCCTCAGTGTACATGAGGCTACAAATGAATTCAATCAGCAGCTGCTGTCATCAGTACAAAATACAAAGCACATGCATGGTAACAGTCTGACACTCAACATCCTTGATGTTCTCCTTGACCAATATGTGAATTCTGAACATCATGTGAATAACCTGGGCCAATCCGGTCTTTATTATTGCACTTCACTGTTCAGCACCATTCACTGCTAACTGGTCTCCAATTGGATCAGAACACAGGTACCAGACTGTTCACACACAGCATAGGATATATGTTACACCACTACTGACTGGCTACCCACCAAGCAACTAAAGCAGGCATGTCAAACTGATTCCACAAAGGGCCGTGTGGCTGCAGGTTTTTGTTCCAACCAACCAAGAACACACAGTTTGACCAATCAACTGTCTGAAGACTGAGATCAGTTGATTAAATGAGTCAGGTCTGGTGTGCTGCTGCTTGGTTGGAACAAAAACCTGCAGCCACACCGGCCCTTTGTGGAATCGGTTTGACATCCCTGAACTAAAGGATTTGATACATAGCACTACACAGGCTACACAGGAGTTACTCTGTTACTCTCAGGCAGTAAAAAATGCTGACTGAGATGGTATTCAAGAAGCCTACCTGTTTCAAGTACACTTGGTTTCTTAATCTTTTTCTGTCCAACACTGTCTCACCCAGGAAGGGTGCTCAATAATTTTTTGCTCACATATATTTACATTTAGCATGTTAAATATGACTGCTGAATATGCTGAAGTAAAGTGAACCTGCCTGGTCACAGCCTCAGGTCTGTGTCAATCACTTCCTCTTTGGCCTGAATGCAGACTCACCTTTTGTTGCCCTAGCTTTTTTCTGTCCAAGTCCACATCCCTTACTGGTTCTGGTTCTGGAGACCCCGGTGGTGCCTCCCCCACCCTGTCCTGCTTGTCATTGTGAACCTGAGAGGAAGAGGAGGAGGAAGCAGGGGAGGAGGGAGGGATGGATGGAGAGGAGGAGGAGGAAACACCACACTGGTGTGCAGGGGAGTAAGAGGGAGAAGCCGTGGCTGGAGGGGGAGCTGTCTGGTCGCCACGGAGACGCAGTGTCTGCTGCCGTAGTATTTCGTTCTCCGAGGCGAGTTCCTGCCGCTCTCGGCGAATGCTGGTCAGCTCCTTGGTGAGGGTGTCCAGCCTCTGGCGCAGCTGACGCACCTCATCACGAGCTCGGTTACGCTCTGCACGTACCTGAGAGACAAGGACAACACTAACTAACACAGGATCAACTCATCAGCTCAGGTCCACTGGCTTTCATTAACATAGATATGTTTCAAAACTAATGAATGTATAGTTTGTTTTCCTATAAGAGATGGACCTGGTAGTTTTGACCAAACATTTGTCCTATACAGTTAGGAAGAGACCATTTGTTGGGGACTATTTTCAGCAGTGGATGAATCCATATTTGACACTTCTTGTGTCCATGAAACCTGCTGCTAATCGCCTGAATTAGACCTGATAACATTATTACAGTGTCATTGTGTTCTCTCCTGCCTTAGAGCCCAACAACTCACCTTGCTCCACTTCTCTCTCCAGTTGGCTGTGCAGTCCGACCACCACCTCATTGTCTTCTCCATCTGAGCTGCTCGGGCCCTGGCCTCCTCCAGCTCCCTCAGCCTTAGCTCCTCTCTGCTCTCCCAGTCTGCACCAGCATCAGCCATGGCCCCGAGGGATCCCAGCCCAAGGCCTCCCAGACCAGGAGACAGCAGCAGTGGGGGGCTGGAGCTGGGGGTTCCTCCAGTAGGGCTGGGGGTGTGGGTGAGACTGTCAGGGGAGCGGATCCCCCTGTCAGGCCCCAGACCCAGGCTGCACAGCAGCCCGCCTCCCGCTGATTTCCCACCTTCGGACAGGTGGGGGCTCGGAGTGTGGTTCATGATGAAGATGGTGGAGTGGACAAGAACAGTGAAGAGGATAAAAGGGGGTGGAGGGTTGTGAGATCAGGAGAGCACCATCATCCTCTTCAGTCTCTGATCAACCTGGAGACAAACAAACAGCAACAGGAAGAAAATCAGAGGAAAATAACTCACAAGCATGAACAGACAAGTCCCCTCCAAAAGTACTGTAACAGTGAGGACAATTGTTTTATTTTTGCACTACACTGAAAACATTTGGGTGTGACATCAAAAGATGCGTATGAGACAAGAGATTTATATTTCAGCTTTTATTTCCAGGTATTTACAATGGAACACCACATTTTTAGGTGAGCAAAAGATGACATTTTATCACTTTACACTCCGTTTCACTCCCGACACTCCATAGTGTTGGAATGATCACCTGCCACATATATAGTTTCTGTTTGTATGTTTCTTTGTTGTCTCCTTGTAAAACACTGTACTGTAACGCAGCTTTCCCGCTAAAATTAGCGGGTGGAGGCGGGTTTTTTTAAACGCGGGTCGACCAGCTTACGATCAGCATAGGGCTCTTTTTCCACTGGCCAAAAAACCCAAGCCTGATCTCCAGCTGGCGAGCTGCGTGGCTGTTCACCCCCAACGCTTCTATATCTAGAGATGTCACAACATTGATGACAACGTCAGTGCGACAGAAAACAGCGAAGTAAACAATTGAAGTTAGCGAGGTGGTTGTTGTGTCTTTAACGTCTTATAGTAAAAAGGAAGGAGCGGTGGACACAATATCGCGACTTCTCTTCAGACGTTTACTCAGGAAGAACGTTGCCATGGATACAGAATGTAACAGCACACATGAAAACAATTACCTATCACTACGTGTTTATACAACATCTAAGTCTACATAAAAATATAGTTCATACACTACAGCGGTGGTCAGTGTTTTTCCCGCTCCCTGGCGCTGAACTGTTATCTCTCCATCTTTATCAGTACTGTGCCATGTTGACTGAGTGCAAGCAAAGCGTCTTGTATGAGTCACGACTGGCGGGACATCATGTAAATTAGCGGGTTGACCCGGGTGTAACGTTCCCACTGCAGGCCAGTCGGAGGCTAGCCGAACCCATGTCGACTGCATTGTCGTTTGATGCAGGTCGATGTGGGTTGGTGGAGGGACTTAGGACTGTATCTCCTCTCAGGAACCTGTGATTTATCTCCATGTCATTGCCAAGTTCAGGTTGAGAAATCCTGGAGAAAAACACTGTTTCTGGCTGTGGTGAAATTTGGCATCAAATCAGGAAATCAGTAAAGCAGAAAGGAAATGAATTAGTTCTTTCTCTCCCTGTCTGCCTCTCTCCAAACACACACTGGCGATGGGGGGAAAATCAATACACCATAGTATGGCAGTTTTTTGTGTGGCAATATTGTATCAATATATGGACATCAAGTATTGATCTGGTGATTCCAACCCCTAACACACACACACACCATCTTCAGTCCTCAATTCACCAGAGTTCTCTGAGCCACATCACGCCAGCTGTTGGTAGTAATGAGCACAGTGTAGTGCTATTTAAGTACCAGAGCACAGCTATGACACAGACACATATACGTTGAAAGGTTGTGTAACCCTGTTACTGTGTACCATCCAAACAGTAAAAGCTTCGGAGGTGCAGGGAACAGTCTGAGACACAAACATCATGTGTTCAGAACAACATGCAGTGATGCTGATGGAGGACCTCAACTTGAGTAACAATTGCAAATAACCAAACTAATGAATTCGTTACTGTATACATGTAATACATATGAAGTAGCAGTAGAGGTCAAAAGGGTCAGGATGGCTGGTTACAAGAGGTAAGAAGGGCGGAACAATCACTTAGCGCCTCTTTAATACATTTGTAACAGCTAATAAATCAGCTGCTCATGTCTCAGAGTTGGCCAAGGCAAACTGGTCATGTGATAACTCCAGTAAGATCTGTGAGAAACTTCACCAAGGGAAGGACGTGGAAGGCAAAGGCAAAGCTTGCTTGGATTGATTCAGAGGATTTTCTGAACCTGATATTGAATTGGAAAAAACTATATTGCAATGCATTGATTAGTCTATATTTTACCCAGGGCCTCCCTGGAGTAGGTTAATGTCTGTTGCTGGTCTTCCAGCACAGACGGTGAGGGCATGTTCTTACATACAGTCATGGAAAAAATTATTAGACCACCCTTGTTTTCTTCAATTTCTTGTTCATTTTAATGCAATGGTTATGCAATCAAGTACTAACTCCTGTGTGTATCATGTGACTAACAGACAGAAAAGAAAACATGGAATGCCTAAAAGCACTGTTTTTGGCAGTACAATGCCAAAAATACTGATGTAAGAACTTCAGTGGTTTTAGTTATTGTCAGGAAAAACATGGAAAATGGCTAGATATCAGCTCTTAAATTCAACTCTTTTGATCTATTTTTGTTGTTATCATTATATTATCCAAACAAAAGTACCTTTAGTTGTACCAGGCATTAAAATGAACAAGAAATCCAAGGAAACAAGGGTGGTCTAATCATTTTTTCCATGAGTGTAGGAGCTCACCCACCATCAGAAGCAGGATCAGTACAGACATTAGTCCCGCTATGGCTCAGCAAAGTTATGGTGTTGTGGTAGTAGCTAGTAGCGTAGCTCATGCGTCTCTTGTGGCGTGTTGAGGAGTAGATACTTCTCACCACCCGAGGTGTACGTAAAACTACTTTGTTGAACGATGCCAGACTTGCAGAGTCTAACAACAAGGACACATAACTACACAACACTTAAACACTGAGTCAATAAAGGAAAAACACAAAAAGCTGAGTTGCAGATGCAGCACTACAGCCCGAGTCGCTAGTGCAGGGCCCCCTTCACAAGATGAAACTGACAGGAAATTGGGCCTGATGCATTTTTGTACAACTTCTTCTAAGTACTGAAGTTTTGGTTCAGTGCTTTGACGTCAGTCAACACAAACACTGTAACTGATGTCTCACACTAAGTGACACATTCTGTAGTGTGTATAAAGACAGATGACATCACAGCTGTCTGCAGTCTAGGCCATAACCCCCATCCACATTCATGAAAGCAGATGGGGCATGGTTCAAAGATTTAGTCTGTAAATGATGATGTTTGTTGATGTATTTTTCACATGCTCATTTTCAAAAACAGAACATAATTGAATAGAACAGCAAGAGGCAGGTTCTTTCTGATGAAAAGAATCATCTCTGCATGATCAGCTGTGAGCCTGTTTCTGCTTTCACTCACATGTGTGACACTGAGCTGAACAGCCTGTTAACACTAGTGCATGGTGCTGAAAGGCATCTGCCCGCCAGTTTAGCCACAGTTGGGAACCGCACTTTATTAACCATCCAGTATTGTAGTTGTTTGTCTTCCCGTGAAATTGCGGCCTCTCCAAGACATGTCCATACACTAGAACCTACTGCAGCTCTGCCCACTGCGAATCCATCAACTATGCTGTCTAGACTGATAGTGGCATGGTTTTCTTGAAGATGGTTCATTCAGGTCATGACCCTCCTGCTCATCCGCTTCTCCAGGCAACCTCAGCAGCTCAACTTTCAGCATCTCTTTAGCATTTGCAGCAGTGGTGGCACTGGAGACAAAACTATTTTTATACCTAAAACAGAGAAAGTCAAAATTTAGGGGTTAGGGTAGCTTGCCATTTTAGCCATAAAAGTAAAATGATCAAATTATTGATTAAATTTAAGTAAAACATTACAATGAACTTTTTAGCACTACATAATACCATCCTGTTTAGTTTTCATCTGTTTCTCACTCTCTTACACACACACAGTCACAGTCACACACAGTTGCACAGTCACACACAGTTACACACACACACAGTCACACACGCAGTCATAGTCACACACATGCAGTCACAGTCACAGTTACACACGCAGTCATAGTCACACACAGTCAGAGCTACACACAGTCACACAGTTACACACAGTTACACATAGTCATAGTCACACACAGTCAGAGCTACACACAGTCACACAGTTACACAGTCACACACAGTTACACACAGTCACACACAGTTACACACAGTCACACACAGTTACACACATTCACCCACAGTTACACACAGTCATAGTCACACACACAGTCACACACAGTCATAGTCACACACACAGTCACACTTACACACAGTCACAGTCACACTCACCTGGGATGGAGTAGCATTGCGATGCTGTAGAGTGGGTTTTCCTCCACATCAGTGAATCGCTTCCTGACAGCTGCAGCCAAGGTTCCCTTCATCGCTTTGATCCCATGGTTTTCATCAGTCTCCTTTGTTAGAAATCTGTGCAGCGCAGTGACTGCTGGAAGGATGTCTGCGGGCCATGGCATCTGAAGAGCTAACTTTTCGAGTTAATGCCTCGTAGGGACCCAGAACAAATAGCTGAGAAGTAACGCTAAACTTTGACAACAGAGACTAGTACGCTGTACACAAGTAGCGCTGCTCATTTCGTTTAATAAACGGATCGCTCCAGAGTTGGACTTTAGTCGCGCTCACGGCACTAACAGGACTAACTGGTAAACAGATAGATGTGGTATCGGATTGGTACCTGGACTCCAGGACTCCCCCACACCCATGTCAGCATTTTCAGCAGGTTTTTGCTTGCGTCAGCACAACATTCTGTTTCGGCCGTGTTGTTTCGGTGTTAAAAGTCGTTCGGACAAAAATGCCCATTTTTGCCCATTTTCGTCCGAAAATCTTCTGTGACCGAATTTTCGGTGCATCTCTAGGCCTGATACGCTCCTCCTTGCCTCAGTCTGTGGCTTGTTATTTCAGCTGCAGATAAATCACAAACACAGTCCTAACACTGTTTTCTTCTCTTTCTGCATCCTGTGCAACTTCCCAGCTTTTCCTTCGACTCCACCACACTCCCCCTGTCTCTTTGTTTGCTATTTATCCCTTTATTTGCCCAACCTCCATGTGAACCCCGTCCTCTGTCATCACAGGGCCCATTAAATGCACAGCCAACCAGTGGATCAGGCTCTGGGGTAATAAAGTCTTTGACAGAACATCTGCCCTCGCTGACCATATGTTATACACCCCAAACACTGACTAATGTTCAGCTCCAACCCATATATCCAACATTACAAACACATCATCAGACCACTTGACCCTTTGGTGAGAAGCAGTTGTAGGCCCCACCACACACACACATCACTATTTATTTCACTTGTCAATGCAGAAGACATGTTATCTAGTTGGAAATTACAGGCGACAGAGAGGTTGTGTGTTCATGGCTCTGATTTATGTGACTGTGACCATAAAGAGGTACAACGTGCTGCAACAAAGGATTTCCCCTCATGCTCGCCAACATTTCTGTGTGTGTGTGTGTGTGTATGTGTGGTTTAATGAATGAGTGTATCTTCACTAAATGAGAACCAGCTCTGGAAACCCTCTCCAGCTCAGTGGGGGAGGCTGGGCCTGCACACGATAGAAGACTCAGTCTGGTGTGTGACCTGTGGGCTTCTCTCACTTGTCACAATCTAGTGTTCACCGCTGTGAGACACTGGTTTCAGTTATCTTTCTGTTTACTACCAGATGCAGGAGTCTTGGTGCGTGCGCACACACATCCTGCTGTACACTGCTGCTGCCAATCCAACTTTGAGGCTATGTTCACATTAATCTATCTCAAGGCAGGATCAGACTACACGATTTCAGGCCGATTTTCACACGATTTTTTTGTGGCTGACACATTTCCAGTGTCGGGCCCGATTAACGGCAGGACCGTTGAACTTCTTTGCCTAGTTTGACATCCCTGGCGTTGACCAATAGTATGACAGAGCACTCTGACGCATTGTTTACGCACAGTGGAGGCACATGTGGAGGCACATGTGGAGGCACAAGCAATGCAAGTTTTGAGGTGAACTGATCCTGGCCTTGCGCTCATCACCATCTGTTTACATCTGATCAAGATTTCTCCCAGCCTGTAAAGCAGGCACTTTTGAAAACACTGCTGGACCTGCAACAGGTTATTATGACCCATATATTGGGTTTGTTGCTAGGTGGTATTCGATTCCCATATTAAATTAGCAGTTTATGTTGTATCCATTATCCATGACTGCTCAACAAAGTTAACCATGGCAACAAAGATCATCTAATGTTGAAGCAGTACCATAAACCTTTCCTAAACCAAGCCATCATGGTACTTACAGTAACCATGGCAGTAAGAGTAGATATGCCTATGTTGGTACAGTCTGTGTGTATTTTTTTAACCATGACAACCAAGGTCACCTGTTGCCATAGGGGCGCTATTTCATTAGACGCTCTCACGGGTCGAATCAGAGGGATGTTGGATGAGTTCTTGGACATGTGCATTTTCATGTGTGTGATGGACAAAAAATTAGTGTTTTTTGTTTTTAAAGAAGAATCATTAGTGTGAACACCTCAATAGCCCTTACAAAGTCATTTTCATTCACTCATTTCAGGCAGATGGGAGGTTTTATTGTGACAATAATGTGTGTTGCACTGTGTGGAGCCTGTCTGAAAGATGAGTCAAGTCTTTCCTGCTCTGACTCCTCCCTCAAGTGACTGTATCTGAAGCCTGCTCAGTTGCATCAGTGCAGATGATACAAGGATAAGGGAATGCATCTCTGCAGGGACATGCAGTCTGCAGGCCCAAAGGGATGATGGGTGGAGAGCAGGAATGGCTGTGATGTAGTGTGTAAGGGGAAAGGTTTATGGTTTCCCTCCCTGCGCAGCCTCAGACTGAATATCTCAGGAATCAACTGGAGAGTTAACACTGATCAATAAGAGGCAAGACTGTCTTTGTAAAGAATCATTTAGAGAATGGTGGACTGACTGGAGTTAGTTCTTACTTTGAAGCTCACACTTTGCTGGTCACAGCCATTTCTGATTATGAAAAAAATGTATCAAGATCTCCAGGACAGTTTGCCATTAATGGCTTAATTCATGAATTTCCCTTTGGGATTTATAAAGTAATTCGTATTTGTATTAAGTTTAATAGAGACATTAATGTTGCCCACAAAGATCCTCTTCAGTTTCCTGTAGGGGTAAGAGAACCACTCTATCACTTGACTGTGGTGTGGATCATTTTATGCCACGTTTCCACTATGTAGTACCATCTCGACTCAACTCAGCTTTGGTACCAGGTACTATTCTGTGGGCTGTTTACATTATAGGATAGTACCGCCTTTAGTGTACCAGGTACCAGATTCCAGGTACTTTTACCTAAATGAAACACAAAAAGGGTGAGTAGAGTCAAGCTTGTAATCACATAGTGGAAATGAAATTATTATTATTATGATATATTATTCAATACCTGTCCCCGCACCGCACTCACTCAGTTCATTGTGTAGATGAGGCAACTCATGTGGTGACCATGGATCACTTATTGATCCACGGTGGAGCGCGCCTGTATTAAAAATCAGTGCGACTGAAGATGGCACAGGAACAGGTCCGCTCGTGGTGACGTCAACAGCGGTAGGAGATCGGGAAGCGCAGTGGACGGGGCTGGACTAAGTGCATGTGTGTGTGTTGTGAGAGACGCAGAGGAGAGGAGAAATGCATTGTAATGAATGTAATGAAACGATAGCATCAGTACCCAATTGGTACCCGGAACAAGATTGGTTCCAGATCAGACTGATAGGTTTCCATGACTCCGAGCAAAGAGTAAGCAGCTATCTTTGCAGATGGCTGGGACTGCCATGCAGCCTAAGTAACATCGGGCTGTATGGGAACACAAACAAGCTCATGCACCCATTCAGCTCGGTCAGGGAGGAGTTCATTGTGCACAGGCACAGGAACACCTGCAGTACTCTGGATCCAGGGACGCCAAAGTGTCTGAGGCAGGGATCGTGGTGGGGGACAGGGAGGAAGTGGAGGGCAGCTGAAGCAGTCCAGAGAGCTGAAACTCAGCTGAAGAACACGACCATCCTCAGGACAGTGGCCAAGGCAGAGCTGGACTTGGAAGTCAAACATCAACCCGGTACAGTTCTGCCAGCGGGAGGGAGAGCTAAGCAGCTGCTCCAAGGTGCTGAGCGAGGGCCGTTATCGATGGAGACATGATCAAGTCCTGAAATCCATCGCTGAGGCAATCAGCAAGGGGATCAAGGACAGTCGATGCACCCAAGCTACAGCCAAGGCCACTCACTTTGTCAAGGAAGAACAAAGGCCAGAGAGAACACCAAATAACTGCTCTGCTGGTTTTCTCTCCACGGCCCGAGATTGGGAAATGACAGTTGACCTGGAGAGGCAGCTGAAAATTCCCCCACACATTACCCAGTCCAAATTGAGACCGGACATCATCTTGGTCTCTGAGACCACAAAATAAGGAGGCACAAGAGAGGAAGAGGGAGAAGTACCAGAAACTGGTGGAGGATTGTCGGAGGAATGGTTGGAGGACCAGGTGCATGCCAGTGGAGGTGGGCAGTTGGGATTTGCCAGCCACTCCCTGAGTAAGGCCTATGGCACACTGGACATTACAAGTGCCAACCGAAGAAGAGCCATAAACAACAACTGCTGCAGGGAAATGATCCAGATGGCTCTGGCTGAAGACGGGAGAGCTGTGGGGGCAGTAGAATGCCTCTTGGGCACAGGTCGGGGTCCGATCAGCCTCCATCGGGTCGCCTGGATGAAGGTGTCTGTTCTAACACCCGAAACACTCCAGGTAACAACACAGATGATGTGTCCCAGGTAGTGCATCAGAAGATAATATTTCCTGTAAACGGTTCATTGTAAAACATTTATGTATGTAAATGTGGTGATTTGTCTACATACAGAGCCTCGTGGCAGCGCTGCTCTTCTGTCCAGTACACGCCTGAAACTTAACTTTTCATTCAAACAAACTAATGTGGCTGCCACAGTTGTTAGACTTCATCAATGAGACCAACATTTATCTCCAAAAAAGAATTAAACCAGCCAGCGGTAAACCTCTAAAAACCTGTGCATAAGTTCATCGGCTCGCTTTCTCCCCCAAGATGACGACGGAGGTTGACCAGCCAATCACCTCAGGAGACCGGCTGCTTGACTCTGAGATGACCAGCTGCTCCTAGTCAGCTGGTTCCACTGGTTGTTGTTTTCCCTATTTTTAACTCTCCAGAAACACCATTCAGTTAATTTCATTTTATTTAAGACAGTCGTGCTTCTCTGTAAAATGTTAGACTGCATTAGTTACTACCTGCAGTGAGATGGATGAAGCAGCTAAATATCTCCTTCTATGGTTGTTGATGAATATTCAGCTTTTTACTCTTAAAGTTTTATTGCTCAGAGACAGAGTTCACGTCAACTCAGGTGATCTTCAGGTTATTGTTTCACTTCACCAGCCGCTCTGGCGGATGGATGGATGGATGGATGGATGGATGGATGGAATCCCATCCATTCCCTACAAATCGCTCTAGCTCCCATGTAGACAGACAGACAGACAGACAGACAGACAGACAGACAGACAGACAGACAGACAGACAGACAGACAGACAGACAGAAAGACAGAAAGACAGACAGACTTCCTGAGTCAAGTCAAATCCACCAGAGCAGATTAGAAAGTACAAAGACTAAAACTGGACTCATATTTCTTTTGATGATCTGAACAAAGCTTGTAGAAGCCATCCCATTATATTAAAAATGGCTGACAGGACAGTTCTGCAGCTCTAATGTAAGTCTAATCAGTACAGCTCAGCCTCCAAACTCCAACATCAAACCTCTTTCCTCTCCAATTCCCACAGTTGTTGAAACAGAGCCAGTGGGGAACTTCAAAGCAGAGCTGCAGAATTTGCCTTTTTTTCCCCCACAAGTAAAATAAAAGAGAAATCTCTGTGTATGTTGACTTGTAAACAGTCTGCTCTGTGAGACGACTCATCAAGCAGAATTATCTTCATTAAACTGCAGAAGGAAAAGATCAGAGATGTTTCAGCTGGAATGATGTGATGAGAGATAAATGTCTTTAATTTTTTCTTGGTTAATCACACAGAGCTGAATCAGATCCTAACTATTTAGAGTGTGCTGTCTTACCTTTAGAAATCAAAGCCCATAACTCAGCTTCTGTTTGTCCATCATGTACAGAAAGCTGCATAAACTTCATTCATTAGCTCATTGTTTAAACTCAGAGTGTGTAACTTCTACCTCAAGAAGTCTCTTAATCAAAACAATAACAGAGGAGAGCAGGGAACAGTGTGGGATAACGGAAACTGTCGTTTTCAACACCACTGCTGTAAGCTTCTCATGGACTGGATTCCCTCAGGAGATCAAACAGTACCAGTTGTTACACATTTAAAAACACTAAATAAAACTGTCTTACATTTAATCCCACTAAGTGACCGGTGTTATAAGGCAGGCTTGTTGTAGACATTAAACTCCACGAGGGCACAGTCAACCCCGCCCATCCCAGAAACATTTCAGGGAATCACTACAACTAGATTTTATCCCCTGATCAAACAGTTTCAGTCTGGTCCGCCACAAAACCATACACCAAGTTTAGCTTTAATGAGTGAAGACTGCTGCATTCAGCTTCATACTACGACTACATACTTCTATATGTGGGGCCTCAGGTGCTATTGTAGCAGAGGCTCCACTGTAGCAAATTATACAGTACATTCCTGAACCATGACTCTCCCGTCTGTCCTGCACACACACACACACACACACAGTCCTGTGGTTCCACACAGCATCTGCCCTACATGCCAAAACAAATGCACACACTCAAACATGCACTGTACACACACATACCATACAAGCAGACTAAAGCTTCACACAGGGTCAACATACTTTCAAATGCCAACACACACACACACACACACACACACACACACACTCTTAAAACCTCTTTAAATGTAATTCCTGCTTTAATTGTTGTTTTAATAATTGATTAATCTGCTTGTTATTTTCTCTAATAATCACATCAACAAAACATCAGAAGGCTGAAAATGCCCAGTACAGTTTTAGTCTTCGGTTTAGAAGACAAAAATTAGAAAGCTGAAAATCTGAAGCATTTTTGCTTTAAATTTTAAAATTGCATTTGCTGCTAATTCATTTTCTGAGGGAACTAGAACTTCTATTTACAGTGTCTGATGCTCCTGTGTTAATGCTCAAAATCATACACAGTCCTGTTCTAATCTTCAGTTACTACTGCTTCTCCACCATCATCATCATCATCTTCATCATCATTATATAAAGTTATTAAAAGCAATTTCAGCTGCTGAGAGAGCAGAGCTAAAAAAAGGTACATGTCTGCAGGGCTGAAGCTTCAAAGCTTCTCCCACTGTAACAACCTGAAAGGTCTGCATAACGTGTACAGTTAGGTAAATAGGTGGAGGACGTAGCTCCTTCCCCCCTCAGTGCAGCTCGCTGATGAAATTTCAGGATGGGAAGGAACATACAGGCAAAGCAATGAAGACAAGAAACCGAAAACAGAGAAAGTGGTGACAGATTCACTATAAAACATTCACTGCCTAAATGGCCTTGTCCCAACCAACATCACTCAGTCCCTTTGCTGCAAATCTACAGCACACTGTAAAATCAAGGATGGAGAACAACAGCCTGAACAACTCTCTCACCTTCACACTATATTTTAACATCCTTTAGCTCATTGTTTCCATGCTCTCAGGTCCCATCAAACCTCACTGTGATGAGCTGCTTTGAGACTTTGAGAATGAAATGATAACATACAGTTGTCTACAACAGTAGAAAACTCGACACTACAGCATGAGTTACAAACTGGTCATGGTCATCAAGTGATGGATGTTCATCAAGTGATGGATGTGGTTAACAGACATTGGGTTGCACCTCTCCCCACATTCTGCAACTCCAGTGAATAAGATTGAATTGCCGTACTTTCTGTAAATTTTTACATGAGCAATTTAAAAAGGAAAATATTATGTAATTAGTGAGAAAAATGTATAATCAACAATAAAATCTAAAATGACGGTATCAGTCATTCAAGGTGTCCAGCCTTCTTCTCAATGATGGTAACGTGCGCACACCATGATGATGTGAGTGTGCATGCACCCACAGCTTCTTAGACAGTGAGCCCTCCTTCCTGTAGCAGCAGTAGGTGCAGGTCGGCTCACATTAGTACAGGAGGAGGACACTGAGGAAAGAAGGGAGGATCTGATGTTGAACCATCATCTTCATTCTATCTAAACTTTATTTAAGCTGTGTCCCAATTCAGGGGCTGCATCCTTCGGAGGACCCATTTGAAGGCCAATTACGTCTCATTCATGGCCTTCCATATCCCAAGATTCTTTGCGGGCCATTAATTATTAGCCATCTAGCATGCTAGCTATCGGGATGTTGAGGCGGCTCTGCGCTGCGCTTACAAGCAGCTGACTTGTAGGCGTGGACGCCTGCTGAGCAGAAGAAAATCAGTTTCCTATGACATTATCTGAGCATTTTAGTCTGATCTGGAGAAGTCCAGTCTCAGTCGGACTAACGCGTTCACATGCACTTCAGTTGTTCAGTTATAGATGGATTAAGACTGTGCCTGACTTAAACAGCTCATCTAAAGAGTAACACACTGTTATAGTTGTGCTTGTGTAATAACTGTTAACAAAATAACTAACTTAGGAAGGGTATGGCCTTTACATCCAGATGTTTCTGAAGAGTGGTTGTGAAGCTCCTCCATTTAACCAGTGACTCTGCTGAACTCCCAGCTAATCAGAAAGAGGTGGGGTGTGTCTGTCACTCAAAGAGGCCACGCCCTTAACTATGCAGATCATTAAACTAGAGTGAGTTGTAACAGAATTCACCACATTCAGTATTCATCAAGGAGGAAATTAGCCTTAAAGGCCAAAACACTTCATTTCTTAATCATTTTGTCTAAACTAAATGTGTTAGAGCGAGTGCCCGGGCTGGATGACTATCCTAACAACACAAACAGCACAACACTGAGCAGTCTAAGGGCCTGATTTACTAAAGGTTTGCATGTGTAAAAAACGTGTGCAAACTTGATTAAATGCGCAAACACCAAGGATTGCATCTCTCACATAAGCAAAATAGCACGCGCAGTTCATTTAGTGCATTGGCCTTAATGAATATGCAAATTAGTGTTGTCCTGATACCAACATTTTGGTATAGGTACTGGTATCAATATGTATTTTGATACTTTTTGATACTTTTCGATACTTTTCCAAATAAAGGGGGAATTCTTCTGCAAATGGTAGATGAGCTGCCAGACAAATGAATTTCCCTTTGGGGATTAATAAAGTCATTTGTATTTGTAGTGTATATCCTGTGCCCTCTCTTTTCCGTGCGCAAACCAAACACGCAACATTTTACCAGAAGCAACCCTTAGCAGGGATCTTAGTAAATCAGGCCCCTAGTTTAAGTGGATGAGACAATACCAGTTTTAACACTGTCTGGACAGCCTGAGATGACCAGGGATCTGTCTGGCTCTAATACCTTCTCACAGGGAAGCAGAGTTCACAGCGAGCGACAGAGGGTTGGAGGGGGTTAATACGCACCAGTGGGGATCAAACCAAAGCTTAAGAGCAATCAAATCAGGCAAACAAGCTTCCACTGCAACACAAACACATGTGAGTTTAAGAGTTTCAAAAGGAGCGAACCACCTCCACTTCCTCCTGTGACAACCATGAAGAACACTAAAAAAATCCATCCATGAGGTATTTAGGTCACCACTCAACTTGACTTGCTTTTGGGATCACCACATTAATGTTTGTTCTTTGTTTTCTAACACGTTATTATCTCTAAAAGTGTTCTTAGCTCCAAGTCAGGACTTGATCTTTCTAGTCAAGATTTGAAAACCTGTGGTTGTCCTGGAAGAATTCAACAGAACTATTTCTGCTTTTTTTTTAAGGGTTTGATACAAAGTGGTTACACTGTGATAAATACTGGAGAACAGTAAATATCCATGTACTCTAACACAGTTCCTTTAGAACTACTCAAACCACTGAATTTCCATAATTCTACATAAAAGCCCACCCACAGTACTCCAAGCTGCTGTAAACCAGCAAACCAGCAACCTTTATTTACTGTGTGTAAGCCCACTTCAAGGTGGTGATGCATTCCACTTGATACCAGCTCTAGTGCATGAACTGCAGTCTGTGCATGTCTTTCCGTCAGATGTATAAAACCCCACACGTATATTCCCATGTGTTTTTTCCTCATACATCTCAATCATCCTGAAATCGTGCGCACGTGCAGCACAATTCAGACCATGGCCACGATCACACGATTCACCACAGATCGCTTCCAACACACCCCCGGTTACTTGTTTCGCATATAAAAGACCAGGATTTATTTTGAGGACAAACTGCATAAGCAAGAAAGACAGTTGAGGAAGAAGCGCCTTTTCACTGAAATAGAAATATTGGTTGAACAAACTGATAAAAGAAAATGTGTATTATTTGGAAGCTTAAGCTCTGGCATGACAAATACAACCAAGCAAGGTGGATGGCTGATTCTGATTCTGAGATTGGAGAAAAAAAACGCCCCAGCTATTTGGATGTCTTTCAACCAATCACAGTTGTGTGCGTGCAAAAAATTGCCA
Organism: Selene dorsalis; assembly: GCA_900303245.1. Taxonomy (NCBI): domain Eukaryota; kingdom Metazoa; phylum Chordata; class Actinopteri; order Carangiformes; family Carangidae; genus Selene; species Selene dorsalis. Next base: position 30,131 of record OMNW01015889.1, read on the forward strand.
GGGAAACAGGTTTTGGTGGAACACGCCCACCAAAAAAACTGCCTACAGGCAGGAAAAGGCCACATCACAGCAACACATAACACCGACAAAACTGGTAAAGGACATTTGTTGAGTCTGTGATATGACTTTTACAAATACAAGAAACAAACATGGTATCTTTGGTATCTTTGCGTCTGTCTCCGGATCGTTCCCAGTGTAGGACAACCAAAACAATTGCATTTTCATGCCATGTGTTGTTGCTTGGTGTTCATTGACGATGATGGGCCAAGCTTGATAGATAACACTTTTGCCGTAGCCAGTCGGCAAACAAGCCAGAACGTCCTTCTTGCATAGCAAATGGCGTAAACATACTCTCTGAATATCAACAGTCATCCACCAAAAGAACCGAGCATGGCCTTCTTATCACAGTCTGCAAATCTTTATCAAAAGTTGCCATTTTCAACTTGGAGATTGAAAAGCCGTGGTTCCCGTTGTTGTTTCCTTTCTCTGAGGGGACTGTGAAAACTGCAATAGGAAGGCGGGACTTCTGCTGGGTGGCTCATTACAGCCAATGAGGGGCTAATCGCAGCAGCGAACTTCCTCCAGCTCAGACTACTTGATCCCTAACCCTTCTGGGGGAGATTTGATTGCATAAAGTTGAAATGGTGCTGATCTTTAAACCTCCTTAGCATCGCAAATAACAGCCAAACATTTGTTGTCTTACAGACTAATGAGGAGTTCCAAAGGTGCACTCCTGTTCCACTGGAATCAACGTTTATGTCCCAGCTGGACAGGTACACTCACACACTCACACAATATTATTACATCGAGTAGTTTAGTTTTTCAGTTATCTTGTTTATCTGGGAAATTTTGCATTTAATAGTTGTTTTTTTTTTCAAAATAGTTTCAACTGGTTTTGATTATTAATGGATTTTAAAGTTGAATTAAAAAAAAAGAATAATATGATCAGTAATACTGATCTACAGTAATGCAGTATTACTTCCTGAAAGGAAGTGAACACACTTCCTTTCACATTTTAGAGGAAATATAGGTGGAGTGAAATTGCCAACAAAACTTATTTATTCATTATTGCTTTATAAACTCTAGGATCCAAGTGCCTCTGCATTGAAGAAGAGAGATGTGACTCTGAGATGCCTCACTGAGTATATGGGACAGAGTGTCCACTGTTCATGTCACTGTTCATGAGGACCTGAAAATGAAGAATATGAGCATCTACGTCTGCTGTGATTCAGATGCAGTAGGAATCGTCATTGAGGGAATACCAGTCCTTACTCATGAGGTGTTTCAAAGACTTTCTGTGGGACTCGACACACTGCACCCAAAACCAACCCCCAAGTTCATAACTCTTAAAAACAAGCACTTATAGACAGCTGTTTTCTTGTGTCTGTTCAACATCATTATACATTGGACACTGACTGGAATAATTCAGAATGTTGTAATGGTTTGTCCTATTCAGGTTTTTTTTATTAAGCTCCAGGTCATTGTTTCTGGTGTGTAAATTGTTTTTATGTTTTATTTACACAAAATTGCCCCGTTCTGAAGCTGCCACTGGTCAGAAGGTCCATGAGTTGTTTAAGTTCAGATGTTTCAAAATAAAATAAAATTTAAAAGACATTACTGTGAAGGTTTTCTGCTAAGATGTGGTTTTTTTAGCTGAGGACAGATGTTCATGCTTGTGAATTGTTACAAAAGTGTTGTTAGTCTTAATGTTAAAATGTTTTATTATTATGTACACAGTAATAAAACTGTACTCTGAATGTTCTAAGCAGCACTCAAGCTGAGGTCATGCATTCCTTTATGTCCTAAATACGGATGTTCATGACTGTTTATACTCTCCAACTCATTGCCACTGTTTGGATATGGTTTGTGAATTGTTACAAAGTTGCGTGTAATCTCAATGCTAAAATGTTTTATGATTATGTACATACAAATAAAAATACAAAAATAAGTAAATACTGTGAAGGTGTTCTATGGAGCACTTTATAAGTTGAGGCCATGCATTCTTTTTTGCACTAAATATGGATGTTCTTGACTGTTTATACTATCCAGCTCATTGCCAATGTTTGTAATGATTTAATAAATATTGGAAATCGATAAATCTCTTTATTTCTTAATTGTATGGTAATGCTAACTTATTTATTTGAAGCAGTTTACACGTTCAAAACAAAGAAAGGGAGAATTGGTCAAAATCACGAAAATGGAGTACCTATATTCTTATTTTTTCATTTAAGTAGCATTTGGAGAAAAAGCCAAGAAATTGAGTAAAATCAATGTCAAAAATATCAGCATATTATACTCATTAGACTTAATTAAAATAAGTAACATTTAATCTTAGTGCATACATCAAAATGTATATTATTAAGTTCTCCTTACTCAAAATACTAATCAGTTCACAAAACTTACAAAAAGTGGTTGGAAAATGTTGCCTAATTTTTTTGGGTTAGATCTAGGCAACAGTGTTTACAGTGATAGTTTCCTAATATTTAAGGTCTAAAAGAATGAATGTGAAGATTTTCTTTTTAATGTCTCCTGTTATGCAGTAGTTCTGTCTGTCCTTGTGTCACCACAGCAGCATATAATGGGAGCAGACGGATCTTAGACAGTTTAGTCTATTTACATACAACAAATTGCTAATTTTATTTAGAGACAACTTCAACCTATAAACATACTGAGCGCATCAATTTGACTCTTGCGCGAGACTTCGTGAGACTTTGTACAGCTCCATTTACAAACATGTCCGCTTTCTTGAAGTGAACAAATTTCCCAGTGTGTGTTTGAATAGCCATCTGACGATGTCTGTGGAAAAAAATTACAATTTGTGAGATGTAAACAGTCTAAACAGCCTAAGATCCATCTGCTCCCATTATACGCTGCTGTGGTGATGCAGGGACAGACAAAACTACTGCATAACAGGAGCAATTAAAAAGAAAATCTTCACATTCATTCTTTTAGACCTAAAATATTAGGAAACTATAGCCCCAGGATGAATTTGCCTGGAATTGTCCTTTAGCTTCTTGCTGTCTTTCTGTAGAACCTCTACAACCCTCCATGATCTTCTCTCTGCTCTTTGTGCAGCTACTCAGTGAGAAGATCAGTGGGACTGAAGGGACAAAGCTGGATGAAGACTTCATGGAGATGGAGAGGGTAAGTTCTGGACTATTGGCACTTTGTAGTGCTTAAGGTCACTGATGAGAGCTGATGTGATTGGAATCCCACACAAACAGTATCTGCTCCTTCCCTGCATTCAGCATTGAACACTGGTAAACTTAGTTTACTGTCTTTCTCATTCACTTTGGATCATTTCTCTCTTTTTCTCTCCAGTCATGATTTGTGACTATCCATCCAGAGTAATAACCAAGGACCACGCAAACTTTTTTAAAGTCTATGTAAAGTGAAACTATATTTGTGTTCTGAGTTAGTCACATCACAGACAGTTGTCTTATTAACCATCCTGCAAAATTTGAATACTAGAAAAAATCGTTTCTCTCTCTTCTTTGGAAGAAAATCCACTTAAAATGGTTCAACAGTGACTCCTGCAGAGAAGGAGGAAGAGCTCAGTCTGTGTGAAGGGAAGGGAGCAGGAAGGGGGGGGCTAGAGGAGGACGGGGGGCCTCTGTCCTCCGGGGTCCGGGGGCGGAATCCCCTTCCTTTGATTCAGTGCATTTTTTTTCATGCTAATCTATGATTGGCTAAGACAAGTAAAACAATGCGACAGTTTTATATTTGTTTATTGTCCTAACGTAGATGGATTCACTAGGAACTGTACGTTTTATGAGCAGCAACAGCAGGTCAGAGGAGCCAGCTGGAGTGAGTCATTACGTTTACTTTTGTAAACTAACTGACACATGCTGTATAACTAAATTCCAGAGCATGCGCTTCGACTGGTAGCAGTAGAGTCTGGTAGCTCTGAGTTTTTACTCAACCTTTGCTTTATTTTTGTTGTGTTTTTGTCATATTTTTTCAACTACTGATGGATACTTCTGTGGGGAGAGGAGGATCCCACCCTGTCTCTGTTCCAGCTGAGATGAAGAGGTGTTTTCATGGTTGCTGTGCTGTTGGTGCAAAGATGAAGGCTTGGAAGTGGAGATGTACTATTGGTCCTTTCTGCCATCAGTCATCATGGGAAATATCAACTCTCTGCCCAACAAGAGTGATGAAGAGCTGGAGATGTTGGTGAAGACTCAGAAAGTAGCCATTTTTTCAAATCATAATAATATTTCTGTACATCCCACCAATGGCTACTGCTGAAGATCCATCTGAAGTTATCCGTGAAGTTGTTGCTAGGATACAGACTTTGATATCAGGAGACTTCAATCGTGTTTCCCTGATGGATTCACTGAGGGATGTGGTGGAGAGATTCTCACTGAGGGATGTGGTGGAGAGATGAACACTGAGGGTGGTGGAGGTCATTCTGGACGGCTCATATCATCCACTTCATGGCACCTTGATGGACCAGGAAAGCAGCAGTGGTGGACGGCTCCTCTCTCTTTGCTGCAGGACAGAGAAATACAGAAGATCCTTTGTACCTTTAGCCATCAGGCTTTTTTGATTCTTCTGTAAATGGTGATGAGCGAACAGACAAATCAATTTCCCTTTGGGGATTAATAAAGTAATTTTGTATCGTATCATGCTGAGAGAGCGATGAACAACATGTGTTTGTAAAAGGATGTTGTTGTTGTTGCTGCTGCGTCGGCGATATAGAGATGTTGTTCAGAGGACACAGCGGAGTTATTTTTTCATGGTGCCCGTTCATTCGACTTGCAAGCAAGTGTTATAATGATGCCCATCATGCCTGGTTCTCTCAGCTGTGGAAGCTGGGGGTCGTTCTGCTGCAAGTACTTAAGTCTAGAGTGCCTTGAGAGAGAGAGTGGCGACACCTCTGTTCACTGTAGTGGTTCAGTTTATTCACAGCAATGGAGCCTCTCAAAAGTTCCAAGAAGTTAGCACAAGCTAACTGCCGCTAAATGTAATTCCAATGGAGCAGATGTCGGAGCTTCACTTGTTCAAAGTAAAATGTTTAAAGAATCAAATTTTCATATCAGTAGTGCTTCAGAATCAAACTGACCTGAGTAATTAAGTATGCTGGATGATTGCCCCTGTCTAGATTAGAAGATTAAGAGAATATTAACAGATAAAAGTTTAGGTGAGCACACTGGATAATAACATGCAACAGGCTGATAAATGTAGATTCTGTTTTCTAAATATAACTCAATCCAACGCTGTTGAATTGTACTTGTAGCACTGTTCTGGCACCTGAGTGCGTAGCAGGGCACACATCACCAGACAGCTAAACATTTTAACGTGCTTTTAAGCCACGTTGCTTTAATCCTGTGAAACTGCAAAAGAATCAATACAAAACAGTAATGAAATAATGCAAACACCCATGAAATACAATGAAATATATACAGAAATAATTCCTGCAAACACAGATTAATCATTTCACTCACACACAAAGCTGCTCCAAGCTCTGTACAGACAGATGAGGCTGGATGAAAAAATAAAAAAGAGAAATCCCAACCATGCGGTCCTCCAGCTCCTCTTTCTTAGCTTTCAGTTTCACAACCTATCACATGACTTGAACAACCAATGAAAATGCACTGAAAAACACTGCAAATAATGCTGCATGTTCCCCAACAACCCACAGGAGGTGCTATAGCATCCCACACAAAAAACACACATGAAACATCACAAGCACGGTTAATCATAAATTTAATATCAGTGACACTGTGGAATGATGGGTGAAGCTTCTGATACGAGGACATTGATTCTGGACTGCGGGTTCATAATGTGTTTTACCACCATGGGGGAGGGGGTTTACATTCGTTCAACTTGATTTTTTCAAAAACTGATAGCACTATACTATATATTATATAACTGGGCAAACAACCAAATCATGTAAGTGCGTCTACTTATGTGATTCTGTTGACCATTACCTGCCTGTATAATGCTGCATATCAGCTGCTTTTGTGGAGTGGGGGTGGGGGTGGGTAGAACCTAAGGGACAGTGAGAACACACACTGAGTTTATACCACCATGTTTATATTTTTAATACATATCTATCATGTAACTAATTGTCCTGTTCTCCACTAAGTGTATATACACTCACCGGCCACTTTATTAGGTACACCTGTCCAACTGCTTGTTAATGCAAATTTCTAATCAGCCAATCACATGGCAGCAACTAGACATGTAGACTTGGTCAAGACGATCTGCTGCAGTTCAAACCGAGCATCAGAATGGGGAAGAAAGGTGATTTAAGGGACTTTGAACATGGAATGGTTGTTGGTGCCAGACGGGCTGGTCTGAGTATTTCAGAAACTGCTGATCTACTGGGATTTTCACGGACAACCATCTCTAGGGTTTATAGAGAATGGTCCGAAAAAGAGAAAATATCCAGTGAGCGGCAGTTCTGTGGGCGCAAATGCCTTGTTGATGCCAGGGGTCAGAGGAGAATGGCCAGACTGGTTCGAGCTGATAGAAAGGCAACAGTAACTCAAATAACCACTCGTTACAACCGAGGTATGCAGAAGAGCATCTCTGAACGCACAACACGTGGAACTTTGAGGTGGATGGGCTACAGCAGCAGAAGACCACACCGGGTGCCACTCCTGTCAGCTAAGAACAGGAAACTGAGGCTACAATTCC
>OMNW01015893.1:20422-35143 GCA_900303245.1 Selene dorsalis
TTTTTTTTCTGGCCTGTTGACAGTAATAGCATCTGGATGTAATAGCTCTCAGCCTTTAAACTCCTTTGAATGAGCTGCTCAAGTAATTTGATTAAACATTTAGTAATTTGATTAAACATTTACAATTACAGTTGAAAAGCTACAATCTAAAAAGACTTTTTTTAAAAGTACAGAAACACTTTTAGATGGAGTTCTAAACTTGCTTCATTATTGTAAACATACTGCTTCAGATCTTTTTCCAATTTCACACCAGGTAGTTTGTTCAGCGTTGTCAGTCAGTGACATGTCCGACATTTCACACACTGAACTTTGTCCCCTTGTTTATCCTCTGTGTTTAACAAATTTTCAACAGAGGTGACAGAACTACCAAGAAAACAAAGTTTGAAAGACTTGATGTACTGTTGATATATGTACACAGTGAGGTTTAAAAGTCTGCCACCACTCTCAATAATTTGCTGCATTTATTGATGTGATTTTGTTTTGTTTCTTTCCAGCTCTTATTTTCACAGGTGTTGTCATACAGCTGAATCCAAATGCAGGTAAGACAGAAAAAAACATTTTGGTAAACTTTCAATTTCTGTGTGCAGTAATTGCACAATAGCTCTGCTTGTCCAAATAGAAGTCTTGTACCATATGTCCAAAACGAAACACAGAGGAGACTGATGTTTCATTGTACTAATTTACGAATGACTTTCTGTGTATTTAAATACTACTAATTCAGAATGGCACTTTTTAAGTGAATTTTGTGGGTTTTGCACAGAGTTTGGCAGCTCTTCATGCAATCTAGTCTTTATATTGTCCCCGTTTGTGGGTGGTGAAGAAGCAATTTCAAAGGCCAAAGTTCTTTTGATGACATGCTGCGCTGTTTCCCAACCCAGCACTCAAGGCCAAACTGTCTCACTTGTCTTCTAGCTTTGCTTTTACAATTGGGGTGAAGGAATAGAGCTGGAGAAATGGAGAAATAAAAAAACGTATAGGGCAGGCCACAGGCCTTTGACTTTTGATCATTCACAAGATTGCAAAAGTTGAAAATGAGATGACCCGCATTGAGTGCCATTGCACATGATGTATACGCCACACCTATACTATTCAAGTAGTAGGAAGATTCACTTGAGTATTTTCATAGAAAGAAAGAAAAAAATGAAAACTGAAAAATTTCTCCACAGAACTCTCTATAAGGACATTTTTCAGGTTGCATGTGGTGTGGCTTGTTTCCACTGGACAGGGCCAGACTACTTGTTTCCCCCTGTTCCAGTCTTTATGCTAAGACAAGCATAAAGGCTCATCGCTGTAGCTTCACATTTATTATACAGACTTGAGAGAGGTAGCCATTTTTTTATTTAATTCTTGGCAAGAAAGCAAAAAATCATACATATATTTCCAAAATTGTTGAAATATTTCCTTAATGTGTTGTTGCACCAAGTATCTGCAAGTGTCTTTAACTAAACAATCTGTCCTAACAGGGGTTTCAAGTGCTATTTTCTTTGTTCCTGGATTTCTTCTCTTCATCCCTGGAGGTGAATGGCTCATTTACTTGCTAGAACTTCTTTTGCATGCCTTTTTGGTCACACCAATAAACACGTGCTTTGTCTGGTCATTAACAGTTTAATTTGCTGTGTCCTCCAGTGTACCATGTGATATACATCAGCTGTGCTGTCCGAGGAAGAAGAGGCTTCAAACTGTTCTACCTACCTTATTTTGAAAAATGACTTTTTATGACACACTATATTTCTTTGTTAGTTATCTTAAAATGAATTGTATTTTGTCACTTGTAACAAAAATATATTGTCACATGTTTCATATTGTTATTTCTTGTCATTGTAATGACCACTACTAATTTAACCACTCAGTGCTACGAGTATGTTTCCACTACATGAACTGACGTTGTTTTACACGTACATGAAAAAGAAGGACATTGGTCTTGCCTGTGTTTCCTGTGTGAATAATGACTGTGAAATTACAATAAAACTTTTGTATATTTTAATTGTTTTTGAGTTGAGTTAGTTTTCCAAACAAACTTTTCTCAGTATATCTAGCTACAAATCACGGGTTGAAGTCAAAACTGCAGTATTAATTTTACAATTTTTACACTAACATCAATTAAGTTTTGATTCGGCTTGGGTAATATTCATTTAGTGTGGCCTGGATAATAGATATTTACCCAGGGCATTGTCAGGAATGGAAATTATGAGTTAGGCTACCACTTCAAATTGTAGATAAGTTAAAAAAAAAAAAGAAATTAGACTGTCTGAAATTAAACTTGGGGCATTGTATAGTATGTATGCTCCTGAATTATAATTAAAAGTACAGCAATAAAAACAACATTTCTGTTTTTGTGTCCCCCTACTGTACCTACACTTCCGCAGTCTACGTGTGGGGGGCGCTCTGACGCCTAAAGTGACGCGTCTGACGAAGCGACTCGTTTCGGCAAACTTCGTCATCTGTCGTGAACTGAGACTCGGTGAAGGATGGAGGAAGAGGCACGCAAGCTCATCGAAGAGGGAATAAGAAAGAAACTGGTCAGTCCCGGGAAAGGAGAGCTATCCACCTTCCCCAATGGAACAAAGGTAAAAAAACAAACAAAACATCGCGTCAGTGACTCAAGAGGTTCGGTCCTTCTCACAGCGTTTGTTTAACACGTACGACGAAGCACGTTAGCTAATGCTATCAGCAGTTGTATCTTGGACAGTACAAACTGTCACCGATTAATGTTGCTGTAAAAGCGTTTTCGTTGTATACAGTCATCGCCGAGAAGTATCTAGGCTTCGCTGGGTTTATAATGATTTGAGCTTAGATGTGATTTCGACTGTTGTTTTAGCCAGGTTTAATTTTTTTCCCCTGTTTTTTTTCATCTGATGGAAAAGACAGGGGGCGGGACAGGATGGCGCGTGTTTATGGTTTCTGATTCGTCGGCGTACCGTGTCAATCAAATTTCTGTCGTTGTGGTTGGTCAGAGTGTAGACGCTCTCCAGGCCTGTCTGAGAGGAGTTTATTGCTCCCTCCTTTTAGTAAACAAGCTATCAGCTGTATGGATGATGTGTCCTCGAAGGAGCCTTGTCCCCACGCGTATTTTCACAGTTTAATGTCTGCTGAGCAGTGTTTGATTTTGTCCTCCGATATCTGACCCACCAGGTGGTCTTTCACTACCGCACCAGCCTGTGTGATGGCACAGTGCTGGACGACTCCAGAACTATGGGAGGCCGCAGCAAACCTATGGAGCTCATCCTGGGCAAGAAGTTTAAACTAGCTGTGTGGGAGAGAGTGGTCATCACCATGAAACAAGGAGAAGTAGCAGAATTTACCTGCGACACCAAGGTTGGTCAGACTGGATGTGACTGGGTGGATATCTTGTCTTAAGTGCTGACTTTTTTTGACCCATCTGTGCCCTCCCTCCTCAGCACACAGCTCTGTACCCTCTCGTGTCTCAGTCACTGAGAAACATCAGTGCTGGTAAGGACCCCCTCGAAGGCCAGAGGCACTGCTGCGGCATTGCTCAGATCCACTCCCACCACTCGCTGGGGCATAAGGACCTGGACCAGCTTCAGGCCAGTCCACAGCCTCTCCTGTTCACCATTGAGCTGCTGGAGGTGAGGCAGGGGAGAGACCGGATTCTTATGGCTTGTGTTTTTTTTGTTGATTTGCACTGTTTGATTTTTTTCTGCAAGTAGACCAACACAGTACCTGAGTTTTGATGCAGATGCTAAACCAGCACTTGGGTTGAGACATCAAAATGAAAGGAGGTATATACTACCTATGTAAGAACTTGCACTGAAAAGAGTATGGATAAAAATTTGAAAGTATTTATTTATATAAAAACACATTAACAAGATTACATGTATGACCGATAATGTGATGCCAGCATTTGGTACTTGACAGATTTGGAAACGCTAAACTACAAACACATTTGGTCAGTGCCAACAGAGTATCACACTGTTTGATATCGCCCCCATAGGCATCTTATGAAAGATATTTCTGATATTTACACGCGCAAGGGTGACAATGTACTGGAAACACCTCAGGCACTCCAACATGAAATCACTATTGTCCCATCTGAACAAGTCTGTGACACAGTTTCAGCAAAGTTTATACATTACTTTAGGTGATAGAGACATGCCTTAACAATATGATATATATGTGCCATATAAAATGTGCCATGTGGCATGAGTTTGACTGTCCTATAATGACAGCGCGGCTGCTGTACTCTGAGCTGTACTCTCTGTCTGGTCAGGTTTTACCTCCAGGGTCGTTCCAGCTGGATGTGTGGGCGATGACAGACGAAGAAAAACTGGCCTTTGTGCCACAGATCCATGAGGAGGGCAACATGCTGTTCAAACAAGGCAAAACCAAGGAGGCCACAGACAAGTACTACAATGGCATTGCCTGTCTGAAAAATCTACAGATGAAGGTTAGTGAGCAGCTCATCCTGTGTTACACAGATATCTTTAAGTAACAGTTACAGTTTTCACATAGAACATCATGTATCTTATTTTTTTAAACTAAATATTGTACTGAATTTAAAAATTTGTGGCTTGACTCTGCCTCCTTCAGCATTAACTGTGGATTTCATCGTATCCAATGTGTCTTTTGTTTCTTCTTTCAGGAGCATCCTGGAGATGAAGCATGGGTAAAGTTAGACCATATGATTACACCACTGCTCCTCAACTACTGCCAGTGCATGTTACTCCAGGGCCAGTACTACGAAGTCATTGAACACTGCTCCTCCTTGATCTTCAAATATGAAGGTGAAGCTAAGATTTCTGTTGGTACTGTAGATTACAATTCTTTGTGATTTCAAAGAGGGTGTGAAGATTTGAACAGTGCTTGTGATGTGAAATTGACAAAACAAACATAAATGTGAAAGAGGATGCTGCGCTGCTTCTTGTAACTGGGCTCACCACCATTATCAGAACACTAAATGAGGGAATAACTTTGGTTGGAACAGTGTTTATTTCTCAGGTAAAGTTCACTGAAGCTGTTGATGGCCAGTACCTTCCCATGATACCTGGCTACACTAAACATTGCTTTTTCCTTTACTTTTTCATATGTATTTTTTAACATGTTGCAGTTGTGACATACAATATTTTGCATTTGTACCAACTAACATAGCTATTGTAATAATCCACATCAAAAACATATTCTATTCAGCAGGAAGGAATAATGAAGTTTCATAGAGACTATAAAATACTGTATGTAAAGTTGAGTGTATTTTCACAGGAATTAATTTATCAGAATTGAGAGGAATAAATTGCTGGAGTTAACATCTGATTGCACCATAACTCTCTTCTCTCATACAGCAATGGAGTCATTGTTGAAAGTGTATTGTATTGTATTGGTTAAACCCAGTGACCTACAGAGCAGAAAATGCTCTGCCCTGTTCTATTATGAATATCATTCTTTGTCCTCTTCACCTTCTTTTAAATATTATAGATATTTTATAATGATCTGACTTTTATTGTCCTGAAAATCGACTCTTTTTGTGAGTCACCATGTCCTTAGTCTTCTAACATGCATCTTTAATTTCTCTTTCACTCCGTCTCCTCACTAACAGATAATGTGAAGGCCTTCTACAAGCGGGCCAAGGCCCACGCTGCAGTGTGGAATGAGACCGAGGCACGTGCTGACTTTGCTAAGGTGTTGGAGCTGGACCCGTCTCTGGGAACTTCTGTAGCCAAAGAGCTGAGGGCGATGGAGGAGAAGATCCGCTCCAAGGACAAGGAGGAGAAGGGTCGTTACAAAGGCCTTTTCAACTACAGCGCACCACCAGCCACAGCCACAGTCAGTCCAGTCTGAGTTTAGTTAATTGCATCTATCCCCTTTATGGACACACATATTTAATTAAAATTAAAGGCTTATTTGCTTTCATATAATGTAGAATTTAAGTTGAAGTATCGTATGTCCTCTTCCTCCATCCTCACAGGGTTGAATTTCTCATTGGGTCGGAGACGAGAGGATGCCCGTGAATTTCAAGATGGAGGAGAAAACAGTATGCTGCTGGTGTTTAAATTTTATCCATGACGCACCCAAGCCAAACACTCTGCCACCCTGCCCTCCATGGTACACCAACAAACATTCTCACACACTGTCAGGTCGTGACTCACAAATGCCCCCACAAAGTCACCAAGGTGCAATTTGCATTCTTGCCTTATTCCTCCAGGCTCCCTCTTAACTTTAATGGTGAAATACAGTTTTTGATGAGGACATGCTGACATGATCGGGCTGAGTTCAATGGCAGTTCAAAGCCCACAGCAACGTTAGGTCTGCACTGGCCAGCAGCGCTGATAATTCACAGCATTGTACGCTTCACTATGAACGAGCTCCCATTTCTCACTGAACCTGTTTAAGTTTCAGAAATGTTAACACTTAGTGAATAACCTGCTCACAGTAAAGGGCTGCATACAGAATGATACCCTCAACAATGACTGTATTAGCATTTGTTTAAAAGGTAGTTTACTTTCTCTATGATTTAATTATGGATTTATCACCATTTATGTCAAAGTCATTGTATAGCAATTTTTCACAATATTAGGAACAAGTAGCTGACACATTTAATGTTGTTGTATTGCTTTCCCTGAAACATGTGCAGACCTGATGGATAATCTTTACGTACTCGCAACTATAGCCCAGCAAAGAACATTCTCAGTGAATTCCAGACAAACACCCTCCCTTCAGAAAATCAATCTGTTTTGCACAAGGAACATTATGTACTCAACATGCACACCTCTGCCTTTGCACTGTCAGACCATGTTCTTTCTTGGTCACAGTTCAAGCACTGGAATAAGCAGGGGGGACACTATCTCCTGGGAAACCAAGCTGTCTGTGACAATCATTATGTAACACATGAACTTGTGTTCTTTCTTTCCCTTATGTGCTTATTTCATAATAAGAAATACCACCATAATATTTTTTTTTGTCAAGATGTACTCAGCAAAGCCATCAGTATCTCTTTTGCTTGCTTAGAAAGAGTGAACTCTTTATGTGAAGCAGCGGGTTACAGCCTGAACTGAGATGCTATTGAGGTTGTGATTATGCATCGGAAAATAAATTTGTGTATCCCAACCTTTCTTCTCACCCTTTTTTTGTACATATTTGCCACCTATGGTGAGATGAGTTGAAACACAATAGGGTAATCAGTATTCTCTTGAACTGTAGACAGATAATCCTGTGTGAAAAGGGCCAAATTATTAGCACAAGGTTCACTTACTGTAAACATTTCAGAGCCCTCTGTTGTGCCTTTGATTTAGAGATGAATATAAACAGTGTTATGCAACTGTATCAAATTAATTTCCCTGCGGGGGTCATTTAAGTCTTTTGGGTTCTTGGGTTTCATTCTAATCAATAAATTTAATGCCCTGTAAAATCTGCAGCAGGTAGACCTGGAGGGTTTTTGTCAAAATCCTGTTTTGAGCACTAACAATGGACACGACAAGCATAAAAAATACTTTTTCTTGTTATTTAATTAAGATATACATACCGAACTGCAAAAATCTGGTTTACAAAATTTCCGTACTAACAAATTGACTTGAGATGTACAGAGTATTCAGGATTGAGAAACATCTAAAGTGTGTTTAACACTACAAAATAATGATGAAAACAAACCCAGGGTGAATGGAAACGGGGTATGTTCAAGATGCTCAGAAAATATTAAGTGGTTCTAGAGTCATGATCAGAATAGAAACTTGAGGACGAATGCAGTTTCAACGTTGATTACACCATTTAAAAAAAATTTCTCTGTCAACTGGCATCACTGAACGGATGCTCTAAACATTCCCATTCAAGGTCTTTACCTACAACTCTACTTTAAAACATGCTGAAATTCCCCTCACTTGTTTCAAAATAGATACAAAACTGCATGTTGCATACACCCCTCACATCACAGAAAGTCATCAACAAAACAAGGTATGTTGGAATGCAGGGAACAGTGGAGACAAGGATGTAATGCACCTATAAAAAGCCATCAGGGAACAGGCAAAAGGCGGTGGGAAGGGGTGTGTGTGGAGGGAGGGGGGGTTAACAGGGACAGAGTGAGGGGGTTGAAGGGATCTGTCAAAAAGGTTATGTGCGGGCGCTTCTTTCCGTCTCTGCGAGACACTCCCTAACGAGTGCGCGGGCATGGATTATACCTGGACAAGACAAAACAGAAGGTGCAAAGTGTTAAATCAACAATCAGTTACAAGCAATTCATGTACAACCAATACAAGGTATCCTAAAGTATCCAAGTCAGACGTTACTGCTGAGGCAACAATAGAGATGCCCTTAATCTAGAAAACTGCAGATTGACTTAATGGGACAAATGGTTTTGATTCTAATTCATTCACACAAGTCCATTAATTCTAAATATCTTCATATCTAACAGAATTTTTGTCCTTTCTACTACCTGTAACTGTATCACATGTCTTGGTTAAATTAACACGTAAAAGAGTCAAAACATAAAGACAAGAAAGAAGAAAGAAAAGAAGACTGTGCCCTCATATGGCAGTGTGCAGTCTACAAGGTATGTTTATTTGCATATATTGTTAAGCTACATTTGGTCATGTTTATTTATTTATTTACTTTTCCTTTCTCGCGGGTTGGTCGATGACAATAAACCTTGTACTTAAAACAATCTTGGGCCGTATGATCACTACCTAGAGGAGCTTAATTAAAACCCAGTAGGTAGAAAATAATTGAATTTGGGAATGTTTCCCTCTGAAACAGACTGTGCTAAAAAAATAGAATAATTAACATAAATGTTTTTGCAAATAAGATCATGCTCTATTAGTTCATTGACTGACTAAGAAAAGGATGCCTTCCTTCACTGTGACATTACCAATGTTTGGGGTCAGTTAAACCCCAGACTAGTCAACTTCCCTCTTAGAGCTCTCACCTAACAGACTGTTATAAAATTTAACAAAGGGTATCCAAATAGACAGGTTATCGCCCTGACAAACACATGTCTAGGAGATGAGTTCAAATTCACATTCCCTTCTCAAATCGAAGAGCATTTGACAACAACAATCGAATGCTACACAGAATAAAATCAGCATCTGCTTTCACCCAAGAGCAAAAAGGCTGTTTTTATTCCCTATAGTTAGGTTATTATCACTCTCCCTGGCGGTCTTTAATTTACATAATAAAAGTACAGTAGAAATACATTCTCCCTCCTTCAGGAGTTTAATGAACCATTCACAACAAACACTACAAGAATCATCAGTTGTGCTGACAGCAGACAAAAACATACCTCTCTTTAGCCTCTCCATAGCACTCTTGCTCCCAGCATATGTAGGCCTGATCTCACGGCTCATCTCCTCAATGACAGACAGAAGCTCACTGTAGGTGGACCCTTGGGACACTTTGACAGGCTGTTTGTGTATAAAAAAAAAACATAAAACATGTCATGATAAGAGAGTGAAAAAAAAACTATTTAGACTTGACACAGCAAAAGTGAATGGAAGGATCAATGAAAACTGTTTTAGACTCTTATAAAACTTCAAATTATTCTTCTCAGCCATTCCGTTGGGATCACATGCCTGAAGCCTTGTGGCACTATCAGCCTTTGTTGTCCCTTTACAAATACAGCAGAAATGTGGAGCAATAATTGGTGCATGTCTGGTTGTATGTACTCCAGTTTTTGAAAGAAATATCCAGGTAAATCATCCGAGGCAGATTATCTAAAACATTGCAACTGGTTCAACACAGCTCCTCTAAATGACAGAATAAACCCAATGATCCCGACTGAGCGTTTGTGAGTGCATAACTATGAAACACCTAACACTGAACAGGACTTGTGCCGCTGCAAATGAAGAAAAGGTCGCTCATAAAAACCACCTGAAGTTCAGCCATAAAAGTCTGTTCACAATGAATGATTTTTTTTTAGTAACAGCTGTAGGTGTGTTCAGCACACCCCTGGGCAGAACTATGCTTCAAACATTTGAATTGTGCACACTGGTTTACCATTTTCTTAAGCATCTTTAATTAATTTGTTTTGCACACGCCATTTAGATTCTGCTCCAGTTTATAAAGTGTCTGATTAAGATATGACATCAAGTGGGAGTTCTACCTTTTGAAACCACTAAAAGAATACAATGAAGAGTGGTGTGGTTTGGTTACTGGTTCATACAGATGGGTGACAGCTTAAAAGGATAAACCTGAAATGTGCATGAGGGGTCACTGAACGGCTTGAGTTTAAAATGTGAACTGACACAAACAGTCGACGATTCATTGATTCAATTCAGAGAGGTCTGATATGACTGACAATCTTGCCATTGTATCATCGCAAAATGTGGTTATAAAAAAGATCGTATCATTCTGACTATATGGGGATTCTCAGTGCTGCTGAACATCTGATTTGACATAAAATTTCTTTGTTTTTTAGTAATTTGTGATATACTGTGACACTCGACCCCTGAACAGACTATACAAACACTGATGTGCATATCACGGCCACACAACAATGGGACTTAGAAGTTTTAATTTGCCATACTCATAAACTCATCACTACACCGTCCCCAAAAGAGAGACAAGCCTAATGAGTGAGATGAGGAAAAGGATGGACGGAGATGCCAACTTAAGAATTCAATTTGTTTATCTGGGTCTTTTAGCTATTTTCTCCGGAGTGGAAAAAGAAACAAAATTTGATGAATCAGATTTGACTTTGTTTCCCATCTATATACATGGTATTGTTAAAGTAAAAGACACCAGAGAAGAATGGATAACTGTGCTGCAGGCATACCTGCACAAAGCCCATGGAGGGTGGGCCAAAGTCACTGAAAGCTGGCCTAAAGTTGGACGACGAGGGAAGGGAGGGAGAGGGCACAGACGAACCTGGACAAAAAAAAGAAGAAGAATTTATCACCCTACAGCCAGAGCTTAAAGTACAGACTGATGAGAAACTTGGCTTCTGGAACATTGTATTTAATCTTACAGTGATAATCAATAAAACACATTACATTTCCCTGTTACTCTGAAGCAAAAGCTATCTCTTTTTACATTCAAGATACCTCAGACTTCTTGACCATATGCCAACCATGGCCATTTACCACAAGTAACATACAATATGAACACAAACAATTTCACCATGAGCATAGTTGCTTTTGTTATCAGCGTGTTTAACTACTATCACAGCATTGTAACAACTGTTCTGTGTTGTGTGGTTAATTTCACTGAATTGGGCTGAACAATCCCTGATTTGTAATTATTTTCCATCTCTACGGTGTAAGATGTTTTAAATCCTTAACATGGAGAAACTGTAACTTGCCAATAATTACTTGAACAACATTGAGGCTGTGAGATCTCACGGTACCTGGAGGGGTGTGGTTGGAGCCAGATGGCGCAGGAGCAATAGGTTTGTAACTCATGGCAATGTCAGCAGGCAGCTCCCCGTACGACGCGCCACTTCCTTCAGTCCCGTCAACCCGGTGCTTATACAGCTTTACAGATGGTGATGAGCTCCTAAGAGCTGAAGAGAAAATAAACAATTACGAAGATAGCATCAAATTTATAGTCACCCTCATAGCAACTGGGAGGAGGCTGCAGTTAATAAAACAGTAAATATTTATAACTACATAAGCAAAATTTAAGCACATTTGACATTTTTTCCTTCAGCCTGCCACAGGGAAACCTTCACATATTAAAATATGATTTCTCTGAGAAAGCACTATAAACTTTTTTTGCTAACAACACAGCAAACTCCATTCAGAATCAGTTTCATTATTTGTTTGTTGTTTTCCACCAATGCACACGAGGTAATGAAGATCATTTAAAAAATTATAATAACTTTTTACATAGCACCTCTCAAAACAGTTACATAAATCACATAGAGAAATAGCAGCAGTTATAAACATGAAATAAGAAACGACAATAAAACAGTTAAAAAATAAAACGAGAGAGAGGTATATGACAAAGCCCCCATCCACAGACCACAGAAATGCCTTGATGTTTGAGTCAGATAGGGATGTCCAGGCTGGTTTGGAGGGGTATGGTGACTCAGATAACTCCCACTGTTTACAAAACATCTCATGAACAACATGTCGGACATGGGATCTCAAAGTGAATGTTTCCAACATGTTACGGAAACCGTGGCACGGAGAGCTGAGGCTGCTCGGACAGTAAATATTGGCCCTAACCCCGAACAAGTATGGTGTTCCTAATTAACTGCCTTTAATACAGAACAATGTTCACATGTCATTCAAATGTGACAGCTATTGTATCTGATGATTAGCTGTGAATTTTACGTGATCAGATTCGGGAATACGAAAGGCTTAGGGAGCGTGATTGGCTGAGTGTGATGATGAAAGACACCAGGGGAGCCGGAGGTGCTCACTGATACAAAAGCTGACGTTAGCTTCAGAGGAAGGTGCCGAGCTAACTACTACTTGGTAACGTTAGCTAGATTAGCTAACTGTCGCCGGTTAGCATAACACCAAAACTACACCGCAGGAAAACCAGCCGTAAAGCGGCGGTGACATTCTACAAACACGGAGCGACAAATGGAGAGGTTATCTCCACCTGTGGCCATTGAGGAGACTACGAGTGATTCAAAAAGAGTGGTATTTTTCACCTTTTTAAGGAGAGTGGATATCCTCTGTGGTCGAGAGTCCTGCCTCTTCCTCTGTGCCGGAGCCTGCGCAGTAGAGCGGAGTAGTGGAGTACTATTTTTTGACTTTTAGAGCGATGTGATTGGCTGATGGAACACCTGTGTCGTCTGTTTCGAACGGTGTCGTCACAGGGGAATCACCACGGCAACAAAACAACATAAATAAACAAATAAATAAATAGTCGACAATAATTAAACAAGGAAATGATTAAATGAGTGAGTGAGTGAGCGAGCCAGCGAGCGAATGAATGAATGAATGAAAAATCAAATATTTCATGAATGAAAAGAATCCAATGCTATTTCATGGTCTATGAGGAGTAGGGTATGATATTATCTTACATCTGCAGAAAAAAATCAATCTTATTAAGTAAAAATTTGAATCTAATTATCATATTATTAGAATGAATAATTTTCCACAGTGAGTACCTATTAGCTATTTTGATGCTAATGTGGGAGACAGACAAGAACGCCATGTTCTTATTCAGCCACAGGCTTTTTGGATGTTTTTGTTCCAGGGTCATACGCCAGCGGATGGGTGGCATGTAATGTCCAGTTAAACTCCGATTAAGGCGTATACATGCCGGAGAAAATCGATTTCCAATTGCATTATCTGGGTGTCTTAATCTGACTTGGAGAACTCCGGTATTAGCGGGACTAACGAGTTTACACGCGTTTCAGTTGTCCAGTTATAGTCCGATTAAGGCAATAATTCGGTTTTCTCACGTGTAATGTAAACCTACTGAGTATGGTGGAAAGCCACACTGGAATTACATCGGGTCGCTCTGCGAAGGTATCGCCCTCACTGAGCAGCATGGCTAACTTTCTACCAACTGTGTTTCATGGCTCCTTCAAATGAAAGAAAACACCTAACATTTTAGAGGTACATTGTCACCTACCGGATTTCAGTGTGCTAGATTGGATTACTAGTGGTATCTTTCCCACATCATAACTCTTTGAAGACTCTGAGCACATACACGATTAGTGCAGAGGTAAGCGCAGAGGAGGGAGGGAGGGACAGAGTTGACAGTTTGATTGACACATCACGATCCAATTGACTTGAACGTGGCCTTCAAGATGATTGGATGGTGTTTTTCCAGGATTGTCTGTCCCACAGCTGACTGACTTCTTTCATTTTTGTGAAAAAGCATTTTATTAATTGGTTGCAGCCAGGGTGTGAAGAGGATTTCAAGCAATTCAGTAAAAAATGCTCCAGAGATAGATCTCCAACCCGACCTTTAACATTCATCACATCAAACAGACATAAAAGGCCAAACATTTCAATCTCAGCACTGCAAGATTTCAAAGCCAGAAAAACACTTCTTCTGAGGACACATCTCAGCTGAAAAGTCGACCACAGCTGGCCACTGTGCACGACCAGCGCAGGGTCAGATCTTTTCTACAGTGATAACCTGCAGTACAACATGTACATAAACCTTCAGGCATGCTTCATCTATGGTACCATACAGGAATGTAAATCACAGGATTGAATGTGACCACCTCTGTTAAGAGCTCTATGTATGCCCAGTAATTTTCTTTGACCTCACACAGAAAATGTTCATGATTAGTAAAGATAAAACAGTCATTATGTTCGAGTTCCTCTCTCGTTCATGAAATAAACATGCTGCTGCACCACACATCCTTCTGTTCCCCCTTTATGGTATCTCTCACTTTAAAGGTAGGGGAGGAGATCTTTTTCTGGAGCATTTTTTTTACTGTATTGCTTGAAATCCTCTTCACACCCTAACTGCAACAAATTGAATGCTTTTTCACACAAATGAAAAATGAAAGTCACCTGTAGAAAGGACAATCCTGTCAAAACACCATACAATCATTTTGAGCACCACACACAAATTCATTTGATCATGATGCATCTATCAAACTGCCATCCGTCCCTCCCTCTCCCCTATGTGCATACCTCTCTTCGAGAAGAAATTTGCTTGGACTTTTGAATTGCGTGTTTTCAAAATGTAACCTTTTTTTCCAGGATCTCCAACCCTACCTTTTATTATGTTCTGTGCAATGACTCTTTACATTTTCAGGTTGTTTTTTGATCTGTCTTGTAGGTGTTTTATCTGTGTTCTATCTTTTATCTAAGTGTGACCATGATGTGCATTAGGCAAGGCTCTAAATGGTATATCCTCATTATTTCA
>OMNW01015898.1:14637-35702 GCA_900303245.1 Selene dorsalis
CAGTTAACAACTTGGCTTCAAGTATATTTCTCTAACAGTGATTCCAAGCCTGGGGGTCAAGAGTATCCTGAGAGCTTGTGGAAAGTCGATTAAAATATTAAAATAGTTTGGTTTTTTTTGTTTGGTTTTCTGATGTCCCACAAATGTTTTTGCTATTTTCTTGTAAAATACCAAAGACCTTATCTTTCAAATGCTTCAGTCCTTCAGTCTAAGAAGGAAAATGAACTCAACACAAAGGCATCACAGTGCTTGTAATGAAGGGTCACAATCAGACACTGATTTCTTCAAAGAGATCACAAGCCGTAGTTTGAATATGTAGTATTCAAACTATGGCTTCACAGTGGATGTTTCACTCAAAGTAACGCTTCATTGTGGTCTGATCAGATTCGATTGACAGCCCACAAACAGGGGCCTGTTTCTGACTCCAGTGTTGCTAAATATATATGTATAATATATAATTGTGATGTTGCAAGAAATTGTTTTTAGCTGAGCCCTGTCTGCTTTAAAGAAGTGACAAGAGCCTGGAGAAACAGTGAAATACAGAAAGTATTATGTAAAATAACAAAACAGCTTCTAACATTACCATGTAAAAATGATCCCATCACACATAAGACGATGTTGATTGTAAAGATAGGCGCAACACCCTGCGCTGTCTTGAGGTAACAGACATCTTGGTTGCTAAGGGACTAAAAAAAAGTTTGCATTTAAGCCTTCATTAAAATTAGCAGCATGTATATCTGCTGAGCCCCTTTTCACTCCTCCCACAATTGTGCCCAGGCTAAATTTGTATATGCTCAGAAGGCCGCAATAAAAAAAAAAGAAAAACACAAGTGCTTCAGCTGAGTAAGTCAATTTATACAACACATATTACATGTGTAACAATATAAGTGCACTTGGACTGCCTTGGAGTGAATGAGTTTGTGAAAAGTCAGACATGCCTGTCACAGACATAGCCTGAGGCCTGATGGTAGAAGGTGAGGACAAGAGTAATGGAAGGCCCTACGGCCAAGAGCATTATCTTCTCCTGACTCTGACTGACACTCATTAGGCTGCACAGTGGAGAGAGGAGGCTGAAAGCTTATTAAGCCACCTGCTCAAAAGGCCCTTAATTGAATTCAAGTAATTATAGAGACCTTGCCCATTGTGATATTTTTATTCATCCTGCGGCAAACTCAATCTCTCTTGCATTTGGAACACTATTAATGTTGTCTGCACCAACGTGTGTGAGATTCACACACAAACCTCTGCCTCAATATTGTCGAACAGTGGTGCACACACACGCGCACGCAGTTCCAGTCCCTCCAGACATGTCCCATCACCAAGACCCTGACTGCACTTTTACTCTGTTCTCAGCTTCATTAGAGTCTGAAGGATAATAACATTAATTGCAAAGACAGTTTAGTTCCTTTGAAAATAGATTACAGGTGTAATTGTTTTACCTGAATAACCCGTAGGCAAGAGAAATTAATTAGACCTTGTGTCCCAAGTCCTAATGTAGCTCATCTCCATCTTTGGCCTTGCGCACACACAAACACACTCACACTAGACACACAAAACAGTCAGAGACACACAACAGACAGATGGTCAAACTCACATCGACTTAGAGTGTGGAGATGTTTCCTAGTCATTAGAAATGTGAGAAACTAAAGGAGCAAATCTAAAACCATCCTAGTCCAGATGTCCTGTGGCACAGAAACCTTTTAGGGGCTAATTTAACAGAAGACATTACAGTGTGTAAATGTGCTTACATATTGTGGGTGAACTGTGTCAATTAGGACATTAGCAGTATCACATGTACATATTGCACCACTGCTGTAATTGGCCCAGCCTGCATCATTATTATATTGTACAGTGTGTTGGTTATAAGCAGACCAGCCCGCTAGGCACGGTGAGCTTGATGGTGCACATGAATAAGCCATGCATCACTTTGATCGCCCCTTTAAACAAGCTCAACATTTTGAAATAAACCTTAACACATTTTTTGCTTACAACTTACTTCTTCCGCCAACTAATGATGAAAAGCACAAGAGGAGATTTATGCGATGCCATTTATTTTTATTTTAAGTAACCAAGTGTGAATTTCAAGCTGCTTTTCCCTTATTAAAGATAGCAAGGTGCGAAGGAATTTTACCTCTCTCCTCATATATTGGCTTGTTTAAGCTTGTATTCCTTTTGCCTGCCAAATAGGAATAAACAGAGATTTGCTGTTTTGAAAGATACGTTTGAAAGTACGGTCTCAGCTTTTGTGCTGAGACACACAGGGTTACGGTGCTGGTGGAGCACACTGATTGACAGCAGTAATCTGAGCAGCGAGGGAGGCCTAGAGGAGCCCTAGTCACCATGTGATCCGTGCGGTTTCTCTGGGACTCTCAAAAATGCCTCAATTCTTCCATCTTTTTACTGGAGCTGCAGTATTATTCTCTGTTGCTATTGGAGAGGTTTTCTTCTTTCTTGCGTCAGCAGCTGTAACTTGACACCGCAACCTCCTCTTTGGACATGGTCCTCTCTTTTCTCCCTCATCCTCTTCTCCACAACTCTCCCACATCTCACACCCTCTGTCTTCCCCAATCTACCACCCCTCATCATGGGTGACCTGAGCACCGCTTTCTGTCCCCATGTTGCATCAGACTCCGAGAGGCACTATACAGTAATTAGCATCAGAAGGACCTGCCTGCTCATCTGCCCGCCAGCCTGCCAGTCAGCCTGCTCGCCGGCCCGCCTGCACGCCTGCCTGCCTGCCAATGTTCTGCCAACTGCCATGCCCTATTCATGTCCTATTCATCTAGTGTTGAATAAAAGGCTGCTTTCCTCGGGACATCTATCCCTCCACTGGCCTTTATTTTTTTGTGGTGAGGCACAGGAGTGAGGATTAGCATTAAAAGGAATAGACTGCTGAGGTTGACTATGAATGCATACCTTAGTTCTGCCAAGCTGCTTTTATTCGGTTTGGTAGAGATTTTAGTACAGGGACAATTTATGCTTCACACAGGACACCTGTCTCTTTTCTCCCTTTCATTGCAGACCTTTTTGAACTCTCTTTTTGTTCTCATTCCCGTCTCATCTTTGTCTCCCTTTGTGTTTTCCCTTTTAGTCTCTCCCACTCTTGTGTCAAAGCTCAGTCAAGTTCAATCAATTAACCAATTAATCAGTTTACATCTTCAATCCTATAGTCCATGTACGACAAAGATGAAAGAGATGGAAGATAAAAAAGAGCAGTCGGACGTTTTGACACTTGCCAGCATAATATTTGTAATATTTGACATTTTTTGAGAGTAGATCTTAAATGTAAAACAAAAAAGAAACAAGAGTGAAGTTCGTCATCATGCTAGTGACAACAGAAGCCATCAGGTATAAGGCAGTTAGACGACACTACAGCAGAAATCATGCTAATGAGTTTGTGAGAAAGTGGATACAGTTGTAAGTTTAGCCAAAATGCTAATAAATGCTAACATCACTTGCTAGCATGTTCTTGGAAGCATTGCTAACATCCTGTTAGGCTTGGGTTAGGGTTAGTAGTGGATAATATTGCAGACTAGCATATTAGCATGCTAATATTTGCTAATTAGCTACACAAAGTACAGCTGAGGCTCATGGGAATAATTTGTGCAGCCCAAAGTAATTAGTAGGCCTAACTAAAAATCTGATCCTAAATAGGGCAAAAGATCCCACAAATGTCAGCTTAATGGTGGTACTTCAGGAGAACTCAGCACAGGATCAGTGTGCACCATGAATGTCTGCACAAGATTTACGTTTTCTGGCAATCCATTAAGTAGCCTAATCATTGATACATTTAAGTCTAAAAAAAGAAGGCCAGTATAGCCATGTCGCTAGAAATATGTTCTAACACAGCTAAAAGGGAAGGACTTAAGTGTATTTAGGTGTTTTAGTGCCTTTCACAGAGTGAAGTCACAAAGTGAAGTTCTTAACAAAGTCTTAAAGATACAACCATAAAAGTAGAAAAGAAAGAAAACCACTCAAGAAACAGAACACAAAACACAAAGAAATGGTGACAGTAGAAACAGCAGCTCCGCACAGACCTGCACTCTCTGCCTCCCTGTCTCTGTGACAGTACATGTGATATATGCCAGCTAGCCTGTGGGTGTGCATGGTGTCACCATAATGGAGTGGTAAAGCTGCAGGCATTATAGATTGAGAGCGAGCGGCCTCGTCCATGAATCTGCCCCTAACTGTTCTTTTGCCTTTGTGGCCGTAACGATCGGCTGGCTCCCCTCTGTCACCGTATTTCCTCCATCTTAGTTTAGAAGCAGAGATATATCTCTCCATAAAGGCCGACACAAAGAGGGCTGGAGAGCCTTGGCTGCTCCCCTGCACAAAAGACTCAGGCCTGGTGGTTGATAAAGGCTTATGGAGAGGGGAGCAGCTGATGGCCAGGGACTGCTGGAAAGACCTATTTTCTTCACACACAAAGACGTGCTCTCACTCAAGACACTGTCTGTGTGCCGTGACGCTGTTTGTGAATGCCGGCGTGTGTGTGTGTGCATGTGTGCGCCCTGCACTTTCCCTCTTCCACCTCTCTGTCTCTCCTTTCACACACATGCTAACACAGACACACACTCTCTTTCTTTCTTGTTAGAAGATGCTAATACAGCACATGACAAAGCCTCGGTAGACAGCTCTCAGACAAAACACTTCCTTTCTAAAGCAGTTCATCTATATACAGACTCTATCCAAAGCACCGCCAAAGCAAGGTCCCTTGAAAAGCTGGATTTTTACAAGCTCTCAGTCATTCCTGATATCTATTCAGTCTCATTTCATTAGTGTGGCTGCTGATCACGGTAATGTTTGAGGACATCAGCTTGTTATTAATTGCTCCCTCTGATACTGAAAAGAACTCTCTCCACCCTGATAAATCTGCAGTATGTGACTTGACGCTCTGTCTTTGGCTCTTACCTGCAGAGAAGTGGGTGCGAGGCCGAGCCATCGACCGCGGCGAGGTCGACATCGGAACCCAGCAGAGCCAAGCGATTCCGCCGGGACTCTTCTGGAGGTTTCATATGACTGTGCACCATCCAACCTACATCAAGTTCAACCTCTCCCTCTCACACAACGCACTGTTGGGGGTCTATGGACGCAGGAACATACCGCCTACACACACTCAGGTAAAAAAGGCTTCTGTTGTAGCATGCTGTTTGCCCAGATGGGCTTGTTTGCTTCAGCTCCCTCAAATAACATCTTGACTAATGCATAGTTCTCTTCGCTTTGGCCTTTCATCCACACTTAGGCTGTGTTTTCAACTCAAATACAAACTCTTCAGTTCTGATCTCACAATTTTAAGCACACAGGTGCCGTTTTATATGCACAACAGGACTTTTTGTAAACACACATTCTTAGAAATTAGAACTAATTTCATCTGAGCATACAAAAATCTTCTGTGCTCTGTAACAATAGGATTGTTATTACTAGTAAATAATATTTAATTTCTTTTGTGCGTCTCCTACTATCCACACACAGTGTCTCTTTGTCTGTGACAAACTTTGCTCAGCACGTTCTCAGTTTTGCCTGCAAGCTCACTCAACCTGAGCGTCATAGTGAGCCATACTTTCACCCAGTCTGAAAATTGGAGAAGGCTTTTGCCAATTCACAGTTTTGTCTCCAATCCAGTTGCTTGTAGAGAGCTTGTGCAATACAGGTAAAAGTTGCGAGGGTGCTGCTATAACAACAGCTGGTCCGATCAGTAAATTGTGATCCAGTATAGTCAGTTCGGTTTGAAGATTTAGCGTTAAAGATTCATAGTCAGCACGGGGGAGCTAAAGAAACACTTCGAAAATGGTAAATAAACATGTTGACCTTGGTATCTTTTTTGACTTCTTCCATTTCTGAGGCAGTTTAATTCAGCCAACAGGTCAGGGTTTGTATGGCAATAAAGCAGCTTCCCATCACCCCTAACGTCCGTGATCACTCATTTTAAATATCAGTAAAGCCAGTTACACAATTACAGGTGTCGTGAACAGTATTAAGGCTTGTTTTGTCTGACAGAGTTGGAAGACTAAAATAATGATTTGATCGACGTCTCAGTACACCAGAGCAGCAATTGTTGTCTTCCTGTTAAACAGGTTGCATTTATGAGCCATGAACAAATCACTACTTTATACTTGTTCTGACAACAGCAACAGAAAATGTGCAAATGGGAACAAATAAATTTTGAGTTCAGCTGTATTGTAAAAACTCGGATTGTGCTTGCTTATACTCCGCAGAGTAATCAGGCTGTGTGTCTCCTGCTCCTAACAAATGTTGGCTGTGATGCAAAATTCTGTTGCCAACTAAAAGTGTAGGAAGAAGAGATTTTGCCTGTTTTCCCCACATGGACAGAGATCTTCAAAAAGTGTGGATATGCAATGTTTTCACAAGAAAAGCAGTCATTTCTGATTTAGTCAACTGCGTGAGTGAGTCTCAATCTCAAACAATACACACACGCACATAAACTCATATGATGTAGACAGTGTAGAACAGCAGCGTGTCATGCAGGAAGAACACATACAGACAAAAATACAACACACACTGAGTCGTCTGCTTTTTAACATCAGTGCACCCCTGCTCTCGCCTGCATGAAGAGGTCTAATTAGCTGTTTTTGACACTAGTGTGACACACAGCCCTCAGGGGGAATAAGACTCAGCAAGTGCTTGCTAGTTCAAGGAGGTCTGAGGATGGAGAGGAAGGGAGGGAGAGATGAGGGTGGTGGGGAAAGTTAAAGAGGGTGAGAAATAAGCAGAGAAAGGTTGAGACGGATGAAATAATAGTCTGATCCATTTGAAACCTTGGGTGGTTAAGTCTGCCCATGCTATTAGTAGCATGTCAAGTTGTTGAAACAACTGCTGTGGATCTTGTGGTGGAGGACTTAGCTGACATTTTCTCTTCGCTATGTGAATTCCTTTTTTTTTTTTTGCAAATATCTACTTCTAATGCCATCAAGCAACATGCATGCTCTGTACATTCAGTGTTCAGATAAAAAAAAGATCCTTAGCATTTTTTGCATTTTCCTTCTATGATTGTGTTACTGTGTTATGTTCAGTTCGACTTTGTGAAACTGCTGGATGGGAAGGCGCTGCCCAGGTCCTTGACTGATCCCATCTCAACTGCCAAAACTCCTAAAGGCCTGCTGCTGAGTGGCCTCCAAGAAACAGGCTTCATTGAGTACATGGACCCCGGTACTTGGCACCTCGCCGTCTACAATGATGGACGCAACCTGGAACAAGTGTTACTCCACAGCAGCCCCATAGGTGAGGAGGATCAGTGCAGATTCACATTTTTTCCCTTTCTTAAACATTTAGTGCTAGCATTTACAGTACAGATACACAGTAGTATTTCATGTCTATTATACCTTTTGTAGCTCAGGGTTGCATCACGCTCTTTGACCTTCTACCCTTTTCATCTGATGTCATGCAGAAAACAAAAACTACAAAGAGCAAATGAAAAAAAGGTGATTTTAAAAAAAGTGGTTTGAAACTCATTGACATTTGAGAGGAACTTTTCCCATTCCAAGAGTGAGCCTGGCGAGGCAACAGACAGGCGTTAGAAAGGGGAGGACAGCTACTGTAGTAATGACAGGGCTTGCTAACTGCAGCTCATTGCTATGACACACACGGATGGCAGTGTAAATTGAAGGATGTGAATAATGCAAGAGTATGTGGCTGAATATAGACAAGTGGATAATTACCAGGGCAGTTCCTTCACTCCCACTTTGTCCAGTAGCCCTTAAGAGAATACAGTATTGAAACAACACCAAAAAGGTGCCGGGAAGTGTTGCAGCTCAGCAACGTCATGGGGGGAATTTTTATGTAGCAGACAGGTAATATGGCAATTATGAAGTATGCAGTATGTGATGACTAGATACAAAAGGACTCCATGAAACTGAACTAATTTTGAATTCTTTCCGAGTGATCTTTAACTGGCCATCCATTATGCAGTTGTTTTGTTACTCAGTAAATGATCAGGAACAGAGCTCTCTCGACGCTTATTAGTTAGATATGTCTATCACCAAACTCTTAAAAGCCCAAGTTGTAGGCCAATCAGTAAACAGCTTTCGCAATGCCAAAACATTTGTACTGGAGACATCTTTCATCTTCACATTGACAGAGTCCTTTATATAATGACTGACAGCATGTGACAACTAAAGACAGATTTTATTTCAGAGCTGTCAAACATTTGGTGACACGTGTGCTGTCTGGAAAGTCTGGAATATAGCAGACCTATCCTGACTCACATATTTAGCGTTAAATGGGGAACGGAACAGCAGAGCTTACAAAGAGTTAACGTTCCGATCTTTTTTTCTTTTTTTTTTAATCTCTCTCTTCAATAATTAAAACAAACATACATGCAACAGATGGACTCAGAATAGCAGCTCTTTGTCTGCTGAGGTTTTTCGAGAAAGAGGAATATTATATTAATGGATTGATGTCAAAGGTCATTTCACTGCCCATTTACACCTCCAATGAGGGTTACAAACAGACACTGTGTTGGAGGCAGACAATCCGAACCATTGGGCTACAATGAGATAAATTCTAATATGAGCCACAGGATGCTGTAGCCCCAGAATGAAGCTTTATGGGGAGATTGGGGAGAAATGAGATGATCTCTGTCGGGAAATTGAGCTTTTCCGCAGCAAACAGTAACTGGATACAACAAAGAAACAGAGAGCATAAATAAGGGAATAGCAAAAGACTGTCGTAAAAATAAATAAATAAAATAAAATAAAATCAATACAGTGTACAATATGACAAGAGGGAGAATATGAGAACCTGGGGAGATGATGCCAAAGCACCAAAATATGCTTGTTCTCAAAAATGTTAGGGGATGTAATATGTTCTGGTACTTCAACATGCTTGGAGAGAGTAATGATGTATGTGATCACATGAGACAGAAAATGCTGTCGTGGACAATCATAATAATCATCAGCCTGATGAAGGTAAAAGGAAGAAAGAAGTGAGTCGTGGCAGAATCTTCAAAGCCGCATGAGTTTGGTCAGCTGGTAACTGACCTGCATCAGTCGCAGGACGTTATGCTGTTCTGTCATCTGTTCACACACGGTCTCACACACACAGCATTTAGTTACATCTCAGTACACAACCGACTCAGTGCTGCTGCTGAGTTGGACAGAGAATTGTCGGCACAAATGCTGATATACTGTACCCAGTTTGACATACAATAAGATTTCCGAAGAAGTCCGAGGCCCTTTACCCATTCACTTAATGCAGCGCAATCGTGTCTGATATTCGCTATCATGCAAAATGGGTTTCACATAAATGTTATATAAAATGGTAAGAGAACATCTCCTGATTTCAAAATAGCATCATTATGTGGATAGAGATTGAATTTTCAAGCACATTTTTCCCCGACAACAACAGTGGCACATAGAGATAAAAACCTTTTTTTGCCTCCTCCACTGTTGTTGACATTTACCTGTGATCCGCAAAAGCTCCAGCTTCATGAATTCTGCCATTTTGCCACCTTCACTCCAGCGTCATCTTTTTTAATTCTACTCTGCCTGGACTCAGGCAGAGAGTGGTGCTTCCTGTAGACTTATTAATTATGCATAATTGCTATGCTTCACCTTCATCCTCTCAAATATTATATCTTTTACACAACAGCCAACAAAGTATGAGAAAAAAAAGTTTCATGTAGATAACTGGAACTTTGAACAAAATAAAAGATGATAAACAAAAGCAGTGGTTAGCTAGCGGCAGGATACTTCGAGTTAGCTGAACAGCCATTTCATTTTTCCATCAATTCATAAAGCTCAAGGGTCATAAAGTGTGGCTGGAACTTTACGGGCTCATAAAGTACAATTGGAATGCTTATTTGACCAATCAGATCACTTGGCTGGAAGTACCCATTTTATAATAGCATTTAACTGCAATAACTTATGGCATGAGTGATTTCTAACTGGGAAGGGTTTAGTCAGTGGAAAGAGCCAAGCGGGGTGTCTCACGGATGCCCGCACACATACATACACACACACACACACAGAATGACACATACTCACACTTACTATACAGTAACAAATAAAGACATGGCTCTTAATACATTACCTGTTAATTGCCTGGAGATTTTTATAGCTGAGACATTGACCTGAAAGATACGGAGCTTATATCACGATTATAGCCCTGTGAGTCTCCTGACTGATCACTCATCTCTTCTGGTTTAAAAGCAACTCTGTGACCTTGCAGATGAGCTTTTGTTCATTGCATGTGTCAGGTGCCAGATACAATATTGGAATTTGTGTATGTGAGGCTTTTTTTTTCTCAAGAGCAAGAAACACACAAATATGGAGAAAGGTTTGTGAGTTCTCCTGACTGTGTGGGAGAAAAGATGATTGCCACTCCTTCTCTCCATCAGTGCGACGATGACAGGTGATGGAGGTGAAAATGACTTTGGTTTCTGTAGTGATGCGCTGCTGTGGAGGATAACGTTGTGCTGCCGGCTACTGGCAGGGCCTGTCTCATTAGCATGTGTCACACGCGCCTCAAGGCGGGTGTCACATAATAACTTTGCGTGCACGTGTTTGTAAATGTGTGTGTATGCGACAGCCATGCTACTGAAGGATTTGTCATCCATGCTCCCTGAACAGACTGAGCCAGGGGACTGCAGTGGTTTGATTCTGGACTCGATGCCTGTTCAGAGGAGCCGAGCAGGACACACACAGGGTCAAATAAAGGATGACATCCTTGACACCCATTTTAATTACTCTATCTAGCGTAGATAGAGCTCGCCTGGCAGAAGACAACCAGCAGCACAGTTCAGATCCCCCGACCCTGCCAGCCTCTGGGTACTTCTCCACCCGAATCTTCCATCTCGAGTGGAGCTGACGGAGCTCGGCGGGCTTATATAATGCTCTAAAAGCATAAAAGTGCTCTCCCTCTTTATCTATCTTTGCCACGTTATCTGTGCCCAGAGAATGAGATCTGACATGACGGACATATCAGTGGTAGAAAAGGAGACCGGTAAAAGGACGGCAGCTAATTGAAGTCCGATAGAGGAATATGATGAAACGCATATAGCCTACAGAAGGATATGATGAAACGCAACATATCCAGATGAGACAAAGCGCTAGGAGGAACAAGCATCACATTGATCTTCACCATGCTGAGAGTGCAGCTACTATAGCGACACAGTACTACCCGTTCTGCACTAACTTGTGCACTCACAATGTCAGATTTTATGTTGTTCAATCTCGTTCCAAACTGCGCCCTTGTAAACAGTTTGTTGATTAAGCCTTGATGTTTGTAAATTTGCGTGCAGTGTGTTTCCAACCTGTAATGCAGTATAATGTGCTTAGTGCTACTGAGTGTAAGTGAGTGCTTGGCCATTCCCCAGAGAGCGATAGCAGCTGGATCAAACTAATCTAATATAGCCCCTGTGTCTGGGGAGCCATCCATTTCTTATCAGATCTCTCATTCAATAACAGTGAGCTGTGCCAGCTTATGGAGTTACATGTAGAATATTTCAAGTCTCTTTTTTCTCTCTGCCTGATTTGTGAATGCATGTGATTGTGCAGACTCAATGGACGGGTGCTCAACAAACTGTAATGGAAATGGAGAATGTGTGGCTGGACACTGCCACTGCTTCGCTGGATTCTTGGGTCCTGACTGTGCCAAAGGTAAGACATTTTTTTTTCTTACAGACTTACAGATGAAATGACCACACCAACAAAGTCTTAGACCATGTCTATCAGTCATAAGTAAATGCATTTATATGCCACTTTTCTAGTCTCTCCGACCACTCAAAGTGTCCATCCATTCACACACACATTCATCCAGCGCTCCTGTCTATATGGAACATGGTGTGTAATTCACTCATTCAGACACCAATGCAATTTTGGGTTCAGTATCTTGCCCAAGGACAAGTCAGAGGACCAGAGAAGCCGGGGATCGGACCACCGACCTTCCAATTAATGGACAACCCACTCCACCTCCTGAGCCTCAGCCACTCAAGTGGAGCATAATTACTGTATATACAGCTGAATTTGAATATTGAACTTTCTAAAACAGCAAAACAAGACCATACTTATTTTGTTTCCTGTTAAAATCAATAAATCAGTTCCTCCATTTTTATCTTTGGTCATGACAAATTCAATGTTATGTACATTTCCACAGCACTAATTCCATCAGTGCACCAGCAGATTCATGCACAGAGCTTCACAAAGTGTTATTCTTGAGAAGTGCTGAGGACTTGACTGCAGTCCACCTGTGTCAAAGTGAATTGACACAGGTGGACTACAAAACGGTACGCACTGAGGTCCCACCATTCACAGAGCATGTCAAGACCAAAACCAAGACACAATATCAAGAGTTCAAGGAATTCCCCTCAAGACCTCCACAATAAAATTGTGATGAGGCATAGATCAGACCAAGGCTAAAAAATTTCTTCAGCGTTATTTCTAAAATCTGGAGTGTCCCCAGGAGCACAGTGGCCTCAGTATATGTGAAATGGAAGAGTTTGGACCCAGGACTCTTCCTGGAGTTGGCCTGAGTAACAAGGCCTTGGTAACTGAGGTAACCAAAAGAACCCAAAAGTCACTCTTGCAGAACTTCAGATGTTTTCTGTAAAGATGAGAGAACGGGGTGCAAGAACGACCATCTCAGCAGCACTCCAATCAGGCCTTTATTGTCACAAGGAGGGAGCCTAGGAGGAAGCCACCTTCAGTGAAAGGCATATGACAGCCCATCTGGAGGTTGCCAAACAGCATTAAAAGGACTCTGAGAGCATGAGGAAAAAGATTCTCTGGTCTGATGAGACAAAAATTGAACCCTTTGGGCAAAACTTTAAGCACTATATCTGGTGGACACCAGGCACTGCTCATCACCTCGAGTGAAGAGTGGTGGCATCATGCTATTTTGAGGCTTCTCAGCACCAGGAACAGGGAGACTGGTCAAAATTGAAGGAGGGATGAATGCATCTGAACACAGAGAGGTCCTTAAAGAAACCTGCTCTTGAGTGCACAAGACCTAAGACATTCAGTACAACAATGACCTGAAACATAGATGCTAGATAGCTTTGGGACAAGTGTCTATCTGTGTGGAGAGACCTGATGATATTGGGATATTGAAATGAAGGTAAATGTTGTAAAAACCTACCTAAGAAGACTATGCACTGAAATACATATCTAAACTACTGTAGATTTCAATTCAATATAATAAGAAGAATAAATAAGAAATAAAAAAGAAAATTCAGGTGTAGATTGATGGTTATTTCTAATAACAGTTTTTTTTACAATGACCCGTTTCTCAATACTTGTAACACTTTTTCAAAACTCTTAACACAGTTAGCCAAACTTCAGCCTGTGTGGGCTAAACAGTTAACACAGTTCTTATTCTTTTCACGCAAAATACTTATATTTAACACATTTAAAATTTGTTTGAACTTCTTATACAGAAGCTCATCCAAGACCAAAACAACAGATGTTAACTTAAAAATTTTCAATTGCTTTCACCATGTTTATCAAAACCAAAACCAAACCTTAAGGCTAAAGCTGAAGTCAACAGCAGTTCACATTGAAGATTGAAACAAATTTATGTCCCATATTTTGTTTAATTGCTTTTGAAAAACAGTTGATTGAGCCAATGCAAATACATCAATCACAGCTGGTTCCCATCTAAAATCTAGGAAACACACTCGGGTTCTTTCAGTCGCATGGCCTGTTTGGGCTGATCTTGTATGAAAACAAAAACAGTAGGACGAGGGAGAGGAAAACAGAAGAGCTGGCAGATTAGCAGTGACTTTGTATTTTTCATTTTTACTGTGTTTCTTCTGTTTGTAAATTGGATTTTCACACATCTATGAATGACCAGCAGCTATGATGCAGATTTTTATTTTTTCCGCAGTAATTTTCAGTTGCTTTACTGTCAACATTTTGTCAATTATCCTCCTTTATTTGCAAAAAAAGAAACTTCCTGCATTTATTAAACCCAAGAAAAGAAAAATGAAGAGAGATTCAAAAGAAACTACCAAAGACAATTTATGATCAATACAATATTCTGTCGATTCTAAAACAGTAGATGTGACACATGTAAAGTGATTCAGTTTGTGTTATTCCAACAGTTGTTAGTGTTTTTTATGACACTGTGCTGTGACTGACTAAATGTTTCAATTGGAAGATAATATGTGTGCGAATTGAGTTAGTATATTATTGTATTTTGGAAATTTGTGTCTGTGTTTAGTTCACACTGAGTGATTTTGAGCATGAAATTAACTGTTTTGGGAATTATGTGTTTTAGGCCTGATGTGCGTTAACAGTTTTGAAAAAGTGTTTAAAGTATTGAAAAACGGGTCATAGTGATCGTAAAAAAAAAAACTGTAAATGTACTACAGAAAGTCTGAAAACATTTATGAAGGCACTGTAGTCTTCCCTCGGAGTGTGTCTTAGTCAGAGGATGCACGGTTACCATTGTCAAAAGTCTCCAGTCACCTCCATTTTCCAAGCACTGCTTAACTACAGTCAATAAACTCATCACTTCCTGCAGAGACGTCTCACATTAAAAGCCTTCTATTGTCTCAGCCGGTTCCCCCTTTCATTTCTGGCAGGCTTTTAATGTGAAACATCAGCACAAGGTTTTAAGGTTTTATTGACAGCAACTTTAACAGAGCTTGAAAATCAGCCAAGTTGAAGCAACAGAAATTAATGAGTTTCACTCATGTCTCTCCTCAATATTACTCTTCCTCCTTTCTGTCTTCCACTGGATGTTTTTTCATTCCCTCTCTTCCTCTGTTCTCTGATGTAAAACGACTGTAGTTGCATCTGTCTCATTGTGTAAAAACAGGTGATATGATATCACATCCTATGATTTATTTAAGCTCATCATTTATTCATATACATCTCCCGTCTTTGCTCATTTTGTTTTCTTGGTACATAGTGTTAGTTTTAACAAAGGATCAAACAAACATATAACGCATGCCCACACGCATGAATGCGGCAGGCCTTCATTGCAAATTATCCCAGAAAAAAAGACATTGGTTCTGGATCTTCTTTTTAATCCATTTGAAGTCTGGAGCTGCCATACCTCCTCCAGCTGCAATGAGGAGGGGGGGATGTAACTGTCAGCGCATCATCAGACACTCGCTGACTTTATTCTACCTGGCTGTCATTACATTAGCCACACAGCTCTCCATCGCTGCATGAAGATAGCTCTGCTTTCCACCCTCATTCTATAAACCCCTAATGCTCTCTTTCCTAATCTTCAGTTTTCACGATTGTTTTCACGGCCTGTTCAGAGCGAGTGAGGTGACATTGGGGGGATTTTCTACAATTCCTGGGTTGCCGTGGTAGCTGGGCTCAGGTGGTGCTTGAGTAAATTGAAACAGCGTGAGGGATAAGCTGGAGAGTGTGTATGTACGTGCGTATGTGTGTAAGAGAAAGAGAGGGAGACAGAGGCTGCTTGAGGATTTGCTGAATCCGCGCTGTAGCTGAGATAAGAGAGCGTAGCCCCACTCAGGGTAGGTTACTGCGGTCTCCAGCTAATATACTGCAGCACTGTGTGTGTGTGCGTTTGCATGTGTGTGCTATTGAGAATGTGGGTGTAATCTGTGTTTGTCCTGTTGCAGATTCATGCCCTGTGTTGTGCAGCGGAAACGGCGTGTATGAGAAAGGGAGGTGTGTGTGCCTGGCAGGGTGGAAGGGGGCAGAGTGTAATGTGGAGGAAGGTCAGTGTATCGACCCCACCTGCTCCAACCACGGCTCCTGCATCCAGGGAATCTGCATATGCAATCCTGCCTACAAGGGGGTTAACTGTGAACAAGGTAAGAAGTTGTACAGCAGAGAAACATGCCTTAAACTGTCACACCTGCACAGAAAAAGTGGCTCCACACACACGATGTGATTTTTCTATTTTTAATGATTTCATTTAAAACTGCACTAATCAACATTTTTTTCGTTTCACACTAGATCATCCGATTCTGCAGACATCAGCTCCACATAACATTTCAAAGTGAAATCTGCCAAGTCAGTTTTAATTCATATGGGCCAAAATCACAAATTCTGGCCCATATACAACACAAAAATTACCTCAGAGCTTTACAATCTGCACAGCATACAACACTCTCTATCCTTAGACCACCAGACTCTTAAGAAAAATCTAAAAAAAAATATATATATATTTATCATTGTTTTGCCTCTCAAGCCAGAAAATCCACCCACATTCCAGCTGTGGCAGGCAGCTGTTTTCAGCCCACTCGGCTCCAAATGGCAGGCGGACAGAGTTGGAGACTAGTTACGAACATAGCGGAGCATTTGGCAGTTAAAGAGCTGTATATTCCCCTCAAGAGTTGGTGGAGAACAAAATATAGCTAAAGGGAGCTTGAATATCAGACTTAACATTCATCAGGTTGCCAGAAACACAACTTATTATTGAGGATGATAATGTCACTGTGTTTGAGGTAAACACAAGCATTGTTAACTAATATGTTAACCATAACAATGGTAATATGTCAGTGTTGTGTTTAATTTCCCCTTAGGTGGCCAATAATCATTAAATGGAGCGTGAATCATGAATTTTAATGTAATTGATGC
The DNA here is from genome assembly GCA_900303245.1 of Selene dorsalis. NCBI lineage: Eukaryota > Metazoa > Chordata > Actinopteri > Carangiformes > Carangidae > Selene > Selene dorsalis. The sequence goes on from OMNW01015898.1 coordinate 31,158, forward strand.
AATTTGCTTTATTTGGCTTCAAGTAAAATACACATACATAATTTGCTCTTCCTCCTTTCAGTATTGACAGCTTGTGTGAAAATGAAATCCACAGAAATATCATGTCCTGCTACAATCTGCAGAACTTTTACTTTTCAGGGGCCATCAAGGATAAATATCCATAAATCCACCTTGCAGTGTCATAAAAAAAACACTCTCAGATTTTACCTCAAAATCATTTCACATCAAATTTAGACTTTGTGTGCAGTATCAAAAGCAACAGATAGTTGTTTACACCCCTGGTTACAGTACAGACAGGGACGGCTCAGAGGCAATACAGCATGACTTTTCATGGTGCATGGTGCAGGGACTCAAATGCAACATTTTCTTTTCTGTTACATCACCCAAAGCATTGTGGGAAGCCCGGTTTAAAAAACTCAAGAAACGTTCAACCCAGACAGATAAAAAGTAAATACAAAAGGATGACTCAATTTATGAAAATTACTTTGTGGTATTTATTTATTTTACAATATCAACAGGGTTTTGCATCAGCACTAAAGCACAGAATGTCCTATCAACATGGTTCTATTAGGACACACATGCATAAGACACACAGACCAAAATCCTGAACAATTTAAACATATCCTAAGGGGAAAAAGAATCACACATAATATACATTATAATGTTATCTTTTGTTAGCCAGGACATTAATTACATGAGTGATTGAAAACCAAGCCAAGTGGCCTCGGGTTCAACAGTATAAATGATTTGTTTTATTTCTTTGTTGTATCATCTGCTTGCAGCTGCTCACTGTAAAATCACCCAATAAATTAGCAGAAAACAAACAAAGCCATGATATTTAAAACAATTATGATGTTACACTTGAACGTAACCTGATGGCACAAATGTCTTAAAGACTGCCGTGCCGCTGCCCCCAGTATCTGGGCCTGCGGAGACTGAATCAGGTGTTTGACCTTGAGCAGTGGAGCTGACCTGAGCTGAGCTGAGCTGAGCCGAACTATGCTGAGCTTTGGCTCGCTGCTCAGAGCTGTAATTACACACACGAACACTGTGTAGTGCAGACCACCATGGGAGACACACACACGCACACATGCCCGCACGCGCACACACCCACACACAAACCAACCCATTTCACCCCTTATCAAAGCCTCAGTTCTAAGTGTCCTATGAAGTGTAATGTTGTGGAACAGATACAGGGATTGTAGCGAGGGTGGTTAACTCCTGGATGGGATGCAAAGAACACTGCTTTCATACTCGGTGAACTGATGATTATAATGAGACAGGCATCCCCCTGCCCCCCCATCACCCACCACCCTTTCACTCCCTCCGCTCACCTCTGACTCACTCCTGCTTTTTCCCTTTCGTCGTCCCTCTCTCTGCAGTGGACTGTGCAGACCCTCAGTGCGGTGGGCACGGCGTGTGTGTGCGCGGCGAGTGCGTGTGCTCAGCAGGCTGGGCAGGAGTGAGCTGTGATGACCAGCTGCCAGCCTGTCAGGAACAGTGTTCAGGACATGGCACCTATCTCCCTGAGTCAGACACCTGCGCCTGCCAGCCCAACTGGACGGGACCAGACTGCTACACTGGTAAGACCTGAGGATTATTGTTCACACACAGGAAAAAACACTGAAAATTGCAACTGCACATCACTAGTTTGCCAGTGTTCTTGTAGCACGCATGGTCTTGCCAGATACTGTTTTCTGGGGATTTGATAGACATGAGAGAGAAATATGGATTTGAGCCACACTGTGGAATGGTATGTGTGTGTGAGTGCACATGCGTGTGTTTTTGCAGTCTCTTCATGCTGGTCGTAAATGAGATTTCCCCTCATGACTCTGTGACGGCAGCACACTGGAGCCCCAGCTGCGCCCGCCTTCCCCCATCTTCCTCCTCCCTTGCTGTAGCACTCACTTTACTGTGCATTTACACTGTGACACACACGCTCATGCGCACACAGGCATACACACATTCGTGCACACATATTCCCTTCAGCTAAATGAAGAAAAAAAAAAGGCATGCGAAAAAAAAAACCCCTCTCTTCTCACTTTGCTCTGAGGCCTTTCAGAGACTGCTACTCTCAGGAACATTCAGCTTGACATTTAAAAGCTTCCTGATGTTCATACAGAGAACCTTTTTACCTGTGCTCTAAATATTAGTTAGTGTGTAGTTGTTTTAATGTATTTCTTAAATATTTCTTACATCCTCAGCTACCTTAGGTTTTTGTTCACAGCCAGAAAACACTGATTATTATGAAAAAACAGTGAGCCAGCCATTCTAGTGGACCAGCAATGCGTGCGTACCGCAGTGTCTCAAATATAATGTGCAGCACTCTGCGGTGCACAGTGAGAAAAGTGTCCTTGTCCTTGCGGTATAAGCTGACAGTGAGGAAAATAGGCATTATAAGAGCAAGTTTCCACCACCCTAGCTCAATGACGGTTTTGGGAAGGATCCGCTTTGCCATGCAGACAAATGATTTGAAGGCAGCTTGCATTAGCTCTCACTCTCAGGTGTATGCATGCCTTATTATAGTGATATAGCCCATGATAATGATAGACCGTGGCTGAATATCTGAGATATGAGCGGCCCTCTCTCTACCTGCCGGGCATTTAATCAAAAGGACCCCGCAATTCTACATCCTGGTCTTGTTGAAGCATAGCTAAGCTAATGTAATTCTAATAGAGAGCTGAAAAACTCTCCAACTTTAATCCACTTTTTCCTCCCTCTCCATGCTATGTATATTTAAATTGAAATAACTTTTTACTGCAGCTGGATAAGTAGTCTTTATGTGCCTCCAGCACTTTGCTCTCTTTACTGATGGATGAGGCTTTGCTTCTGCAGAGAGAGAGAGGGAGAGTTGGATGGTGAGGGGTGCACAGAAAAGGAAATAGACAAAAAGAGGAGCAAAGAATTTTAAAGGGATGTTGCAAGAGAGAGAGAGAGAGAGAGAGAGGGAAGAAGATACAGAAAAGAGAAAAGAGAAAGCTGACAGAGACAAAGATGGAGAGATGAAGAAAAAGAAAGGGTATTAACATACCCAGAAAATCTGATCAAAATGTCAGAAAAGAATAATAGAGCTGAACTGGAGTCCCAGTAGTTTAAATATGCGGTGCAAATACGAATCATTTGGCTGTTATTATGAGTCTATTCACTCTTCTCCTCCTTAGGGGAGCTCAGCTATTAGAGGTGGGAAGATTGTGTATTGTGAGAAAGTAGACTTTTTTTTAGCCTCTAAGGTTATCCTCCTCTATCACTTGTTTTTTTTTTTCTTCTCTCACCTATATCAAATGGCTCACCCCCAATTCTGATTTTTTTAACTTTTCTCTCCTCCTTCCATGTCCCCTGTGTCTCTTTTTACTTACCTCTTTATTTCCTTTCAATGCTCAATTCCTCCATCTGTTCCCCTCCCTCTCATTCTCTCTTCCTCTCACACTTACACACTTTTCTCTCACGTATATATCCCCACCCACCTGTTTGGCAGAGCTCTGCCCAGTGCCATGTGGCAGCCATGGTGTTTGCTCAGAGGGCCAGTGTCAGTGTGAGGAGGGCTGGACTGGCGCTGCGTGTGACCAGAGAGCATGCCACCCTCGCTGCGAAGAGCACGGCCAGTGTCATGATGGGACCTGCATCTGCCAGCCTGGCTGGGAGGGAGAGCACTGTAACATCGGTGAGCTGTGTGTTGTGTAGAGCATGTGGGAGTGTTGAATTATTCCTTGTGATATTTTGATTAGTATGATTAATAGGATGAAAAAAGGTGTGACTGGTGTTGGACTAATTTTCCTCTACAAATGCATTAACGGATTCTCACTTTTTTTCCTTCACAGTTACTCATGATTTGGATGTAGTGGTGAAAGGTAATCTATCTCCATTTTGAGATTAAAATTTCATATTGTTAACTTCCAGTGTGCTCACAAATACCAAAACTGTGTGTTTGCGCCTCTGTGCACATGTGTGCATTTTTCAGACGGTTGCCCAGGGTTGTGCAGCGGGCATGGGCGCTGTACCCTGGAGCAGAGTGGTTGGCGTTGTGTCTGCCAGGCTGGATGGAGTGGGCCTGGATGCAGCGTTGTCATGGAAACTGACTGCAGTGATGGAACAGACAACGACGGAGGTGACATTCTAACATCATCTATCATTTTCTATCTCTTTTTATCTATCGTACCGTTTTCACTTTCTGTCTTTTTGAGCAGATTGTCCATTCCATTTCATAACTTCTCCTCCTGTTACTCCTGCCGAAAAATCTGCCTCATTGTTCCTCCCCTTCATCCCTCTGTGCTGTCCCAGTCCTGCTGAGACTCCTGTAGAGTCCTGCTGGTCATTATTATATTGAATATGTATTTGTGTGTGTGTGTCTGTGTGTGTGTGTGTGTGTGTGTGTGTGTGTGTGTGTGTGTGTCGCAGTGTCACAGGTTCAAGTCCGGCCCTGTCGTCCGCTCACTTTTCACTTTAGCCCCAGAAAAATGAACCAGTCAAGTGGAACCAGGAGGGGAAATGGTTTCGAAAAAAACGAGCCACAGTGAACGCAACACCTTCAATTATATGAATGAATGA